>JAECXF010000090.1:0-255000 GCA_018151655.1 Drosophila bocqueti
AAGATGAATTTTTAACAGAATTAAGAGATCGCTTAAACGAAATTCAGAATGAAGCGGGACGCGTCATTTTAGAAGGGGGAGAGTTATCCAACCCGTAAACACAGACTTCCACCCCAATTTATAAACAAATTTTGACATTCCAATCTCGGCGACATTTCCTTTGTCTTTGTTTTTGCCATTGCCTTTGCCAACGCCTAGCTACCCGCTAAAGTAAACAACCCAAACGTAAAGTAAACACAGCTTCCGCTTAGAGACCAAACCATGGTCAACGAATTGCGCTTCACATAAACTGCATCGGTCAGCATAATTGAATTTCACAATACAGTGGAATAATTTCAGCATAAAGCTTTTATTCTAAACATAATTGAAAGTTCAAGAAGTTTCCTAAGAAAGCTTCTGGTTGCTTGGATTTGGATTAATAACTTTAAGATCAGTTCGAGTTTGAGTTTGAGTCTGATACGAGTCTGATTCGGGACGAGTTCTAAGTAGTGTCTTGTAATTAAGTATTAGGTGAAAAGATTTACATCAATAAAAAATTTTAAAAAATATAAACTTAAAAAAATTATTTTTTTTTAAATAATTAACAACAACAATTTTAATTTGTATGCT
The DNA here is from genome assembly GCA_018151655.1 of Drosophila bocqueti. Lineage (NCBI taxonomy): Eukaryota > Metazoa > Arthropoda > Insecta > Diptera > Drosophilidae > Drosophila > Drosophila bocqueti. The sequence continues at coordinate 610 of JAECXF010000090.1, forward strand.
TATGCATAAAAAGAAATATCTATGGTAATATTTGTGGCTGCAAAACGTTTTTATTGATTTGCAGGGGAGTGGAAGGGAAATTTTTAAATCTGAAACAAACTTGATCTGCGTGCAAAACATTCCGACCTACATACCGAATTTGGTGGCTCTACATTTGCACAAAATTAATATACCTTTGTACCTACGGTACATGGTATAATTACATACATTTGCACAAAATTAATATACCTTTGTACCTACGGTACATGGTAAAAAAAATACGTAATTTTTCGGCACGACCCAGCACGGCACTAAAATTACATTTTTCAACACGCACGCTCAAAAATGTTCCCATCACGACCCCGGGTATTAATGATTTTCCCAGATGTGAAAAATACTCGTTCACTAGTAGCTGAGCTTGCTGGTATGCTTAACATTTTTCTAAAGACTAACTGAAGGCCCTTCATGATACTAGCTTCTTATTTAAAAAAAAAATTACGTGCTTTATGGACATGGACACAATCTTAATTTTGCACACGCACAGGCGTGCGCCCGTCGTGACACGAAGAAAACATGGTTCATGCCCAATTCTATTTTCAAGTAAAAAACTGAAAAAAAGAAATTTAAAAAGGAAAAAAGATTTTGGTGGCTAATATTGCGTGGACTGTCCCATATAGGGTCAGAAATGTTTTCTTCACTGCGTTGCAAGCTTCTGACTAAAATTATAATAACCTGCAAGTGTATAATAATAATGCTGTGGACCACCGAAAGCGAAATGGGCCACCTTTTCATCTCGCCATGCAAGTGGCACAGGTAATCCAGCTTCTTCTCCATGGGTATGGCCAGATTACGCCCTTGCCCAATTGATTCCATACCCAATCATCCGAGTACCTTGCATGATACAATTCTAATTGTATCATGGTTCTTTGTACATAAACTAGGAGCTGTCAAAGGCAATCGTATCAGCCAGAACGCAGGACAATAGCTTAGGGACAATTACACAGGCCGACAAAATTTTGACCCAGAAACCAGTATATACTTTTCCGAAGGTTTTCGGTGCGCTGAATCCGAATCCGAGGTCGAAATTTTCGAATTGGCTCTGGTTTCCGAGATATCCTAACCTAAAAGTTCAAAAACAGCGTTTTTTTCCTATATTTGAGGTTATGTAGCATCGAATTTGTTCTTTTAATGAAAATACTAAAAAAGCCATCTTAGAGTATAACCCTTGCCCTTTCCAATGCTGTTGAGTTTGTTTAAATATCTCTTTTTTTCGCTGAATATCGTACTTTGAAATTGATATAGAGTATTCTTTGTCGAGTGAGATGTCTGACATTCCCCGCGATTTCGTTTATGGTCGCCATATTGAATTTTTTACTTACATCTAACATCTAACATCAAATTTCAGAATTTTATCTCAGTTTGGTAAACAGCGACCCCGAAGACCCCCATATACCCAGTTTCAGCTTGATCCAGTAAATTTTTACGAATTTGGTCCGCCATATTGGATCCGCCATCTTGAAATTTAAAAATTTGAGTCCGGATTCGTGATCATCGACCTTAAAAACCCCCGAATAACAGATTTAAGCTGTTTTATGTGAAAAGAAATATGTTTGCTTTATAGGGCCTATCCATAATGTTTTTTTAAGGTAAATTCATTAACATGAACATAACAGTACGATATCTCAGCGAAAAAAAGAGATATTTAATCAAACTCAACAGCATTTAAAAGGGCTAGGGTTATACTTTAAGATGGCTTTTTTAATATTTTCAGTAAAAAAAACTAATTCGATGCTACATAACCTCAAATATAGGTAAAAAACGCTGCTTTTGAACTTTAAGGTTAGGATATCTCGGAAACCAGAGCCAATTCGGAAATTTAGACCTCGGATTCGGATTCAGCGCACCGAAAACCTTCGGAAAAGTATATACTGGTTTCTGGGTCAGAGGGTCGAGCTGATTTTGTCGGCCTGTGTTATTTTAAAACGAATCATCAAATTATGAACGTGTGTTGTGTTTCAACAGGGCTGGATTTACCAGCGGCCAGTGGGCCCAGTGGCCTCGGGCCTCCACCACTTGGGGCCCCCACCAGCAGTAATAAAAATTTTTGTCAAAAAAATGTTTGCTGAATTCTTATGCTATTTTTGTACCATGTTGTGCACATTCTTTAAATTTGGCTGCCCATTTTTTTGGATTTGTAGAAAACCTTTTCACTGCAAAGGCTGAATGAGAAATTAGCAACTTAGAAAACGACCGATAAGATTTACACCTTGAAGAGCTTGAGCAAACCTCGCTGGTCATGCAACTTTGAAGCAGTTACCGCACTTCATTATGGCTATAGAAGCTTGGTTCAAGAAGCTTCGAATGAATTCAGCATTGACGAAGAGCAAAAAGATATTGTCAAAAGTGAAGCTCTCGGACTTCTTCGATACATGGGTCGTCTGGAAACTGCAATTTACACATACACGTACATATATCTGGCACGATATCCTTTAAAGGTTCAACGCTACAAGCAAATATTTGCAAGAGATACATTTCGTACTGAAGCCTTTCTCACGGTTGTAGGTTCGTCGTTTGCGAAAGATTTGGTTTTTGATTGAGCTTCCGACTATAAGGTCTGAAGAGTTGGATGCAGCAGCGAAAAATCGCATCGAAATCTATTCAGAGGACTTAGAATCAACTCTATCTCTATCTCGAATTGCTTCAACTTGCCAAGTTGTCAGAGTTGTATAAACAGCTTGAAGAAGAATCAACTAAGAAATTTCTCTACCGCATAATAATTGAGAATTATTTACGCTCAATCTTTGTCAATGCGGAGATAGTACTCCGCATTTACTTGTCCATGATGATGACAAATAGCAGTGGAGTAAGATCGATTTCAAAAATGAAAATCTTCAAAAACAGATTATGTTTCACTATGGGGCCAACGACCACTTTTTCTGGCCAAAACCCATTTTTTAAAAGTCGTTAAATTAATTTTTTTTAATTTGAATATTTTTTACAGTGCCATAAATTCCTTTTTTACTGAATGTGTTCCGTTATACTATCCATCAACATCGAATAAGCCTCCTTGGTTAAAAACCAAAAATCTAGGCTGTATACTAAATATAAATATACCGGTTCTAACTCTGCCCTATCCCTTTATTTATCTGCTCGGTCAAGATTTACCGTGTTGAACGCGCAGTGTTGCAAGAATTATTTGACTCGTTGTAGGGTCCAGATCTCTCAGGACCCAAAACAGTTTTATAATTTTGTTAACACTAAACGTAAGCCAATTATGCATCCTTCCTCGCTTTCGTTTAAAAATACAACCGTAAAAAACGATCGGGCTGTTGCCGATCTGTTTGCGCAGTTTTTTCAAACCACTTACTCAACTTCTACTGACTGTAATCAGACTAATTCCTACATCATGCCCAAATCGAACTTTATTTTCAGTCCTACTTTAGACGAAAGCACAATTCTTTCAGATCTTTATCGCGTTAAGCCCGTTTATTCGCCAGGTCCTGACGGTATACCTGACTGTGTGCTTAGGCATTGTGCCGACGCCCTGTGCAATCCCCTTCTAAAATGGTTTACCTTGTCCCTAGAAACCTCCCACTTTCCCCTTATTTGGAAGGAATCATTTGTTATTCCTCTCCACAAAAAAGGTAGCAAATCGGATGCCAGCAACTATAAAGGAATCTCTAAAATGTCGGCCATTCCAAAACTTTTCGAGAAAATCATTACTCCACATTTGCAGCACCTGTGTAGATCAATTATTTCTCCATGTCAGCATGGATTTTTAAAGCGTAGATCAACGACAACCAATCTTTTAGAGTTCACTTCCTCCTTAGTTAGGGGCTTCCATAAGGGCTTTCAGACAGACGTAATCTATACTGATTTCAGTAAAGCATTTGATTCTGTCAACTATTCTCTTCTTGTTCGGAAACTCGATCTAATGGGATTTCCGGTTGATCTTCTTAGTTGGATCTCAAGTTATCTGAATGGCAGAACGCAAAAGGTCCTTTTTAAAAATTCTTTATCTAATGTTCTCAGGGTTACTTCTGGCGTCCCGCAAGGGAGCCATTTGGGTCCCCTGTTGTTTACATTATTTATCAACGACCTGCCCAAAGTTCTGACTAACTCCAGAGTACTTATGTACGCGGACGACGTTAAACTTTGCGTGTAATATAAGGACGCTTCCTGCCAGCCTAATTTACAAACAGATCTCAATAACTTCCAAACATGGTGCCGTATAAACTTATTGAACCTAAACGGCTCTAAATGCAAGCTAATGATTTTCTCTCGTGTCGCTCCCAAGCTCGCGACTTACACGCTTAACTGCTGCTCTTTGGAAAGAATTAATATAGTCTATGATTTGGGTGTCCGACTGGACCCTAAACTTGACTTTATCGATCATATTTCGTGCATGGTGAAAAAAGCCAGAGGTGTGCTTGGTTTCATTAAACGGTGGTCAAAAGAATTCAATGACCCCTATGTTACAAAATCCTTATACATTTCGTTAGCTTGTCCTATCTTAGAATATGGATCTTGCGTCTGGAGCCCTCAGTATGGGGTTCACAGTAAACGCATTGAGTCAGTTCAGAAGAATTTTTGCTTTTCGCTTTACGCGGTTTGAACTGGGATCCAAACCAGAGGTTACCCTCGTACTCTAGTAGACTTCTCCAAATTAACTTACCCTCTTTAGCTAACCGTTGAACCATGCTTGGCATTACGTTCATTTTTAACCTTATCCACGGTGACGTGGAAAGTACTGACTTGCTGGGTCAGCTTAACTTTCACGTACCGAGTAGAAATACTAGATCCTATATTCCTTTAGTTTTGCGCCACTGTAGAACGTCTTTTGAATTGCATGAACCCTTTAGAGTCTTATGTGCAAATTATAACGATTTGTACATTGGGAAAAGCAAGATGATTAGGTTTAAAGGATTTTACGGCTCGGGAGTTGACCTAGGGTGACCTTCTTGAGCCTGCGTCTGGTCCTCGTAGAAGCTGCTGCCCTAGCCAGCGGATTGGGGTGAAATCGGAGTCTAAAACGATGTCTCCTTGCGAATTTGTTTATAATGTCACCATTCAATGGGACATGAAGATCACGGTGAATGTCGGTGTTGCGGATATACCACTGAGCTCCAGAAATACGTCTAAGAAATTTGGCTTGGAATGAACTTGTCTTCTTTAGATTGGACTTAGAAGCGATGCCGTAAATGGGAAGTCCATATTTCCAAATTGGTGCTAAGATAGAAAGGTAAACCCTCTTCTTGGTGGCTAAACTTAGCTTAGAAATAGCATGAGTTAGCCAGTATAGCCTCCTCGCAGCGTTCTCCAATTTCCCCCTTGTCTGCTTGATGTGAGAGGCAAATGTGAGCCTGCGATCAAGGATCAGGCCCAGGTAACGGTGATCCTTGTGCTGAGGAAGCAGTTGATCGTGCATGAAGACACCCGGGCTGGAATCCTTGCGCAGAGTGTAGGTGACCGTAGCACACTTGTCAGGGTTAATGGCAATGTTCCACCTACAAGACCAGTTTTCAAAACGTTTGAGGATTATCTCAGTTGGTTAGTTGCCTCGTAGACACAATCAGATCTAGACAAAATGGCAGTGTCATCTGCATAGGTGGCGATGCACAGACTGTTGCTGCGTCTGCAAGTGGGCATCGGGGCGTCATGAGTGAAGAGGGTGTACAAGGTAGGACCCAACACACTTCCTTGAGGAACTCCGGCAAGAATGGGTCTGGTCGACGAGGATATTCCATCCTGAACAACCTGGAAGGATCTGTCCTTCAGGAAGCTAACGACAAGCTCGAAAAGCTGGTGAGGAAGAAGACCCCTGAGCTTGGCCAGCAGTCCAGGGTGCCAAACTCTGTCAAAGACTTGTTGGATGTCCAGGTATGCAGCTACCGTATATTGCCTCTTTTGGAAACCATCCGTGATGAAGTCGGCAACTCTGTGAAGCTGCTCGAGAGTGCCATGATTTTGCCTGAAGCCAAATTGGTGATTGGGCATCGCTTTCTGGACTTCAGGTGTCTTCAGAAAGCGATCAAGGATGCACCGTTCCAAAATCTTGCCGAACGTGGAAAGGAGGCTTATAGGTCGTTAACTATCCACATCGTTGGGCGGCTTTCCTCGCTTGTGGATCATCTCAACGTTCTTCCAGATCTTCGGAAAGTGTCCCAATCTAAATCAACGCCCAATAAGGGTTCATCAAAAGGAGCTTCATCCAATTCCAAAAGTTGCTATCCCCTGGCATACTTTGCATATTGACATTACGGGAAAGCTAAGTGGCAAAAACGATCAAAAGGAATACGTTATTGTTATCATAGATGCTTTCACTAAGCTCGTATATTTACATTACACTTTAAGCTTAGACACCGAAAACTGTGTAAGAGCCATGAAAACTGTAGTTTCGTTGCTTGGCTTGCCTATGCGTGTAATTGCTGATCAGGGTAGGTCATTCGCCAGTGTAGGTTTTCGCGAGTTCTGTACATCGAATAAAATCGACCTTCATTTGATTGCTACTGGCGCTATTCGAGCAAACGGACAGGTTGAGCGAGTCATGGGGACTCTTAAAAGTATGCTAACCGCAGTCAAAACGAGCCAACGCTCCTGGCAAGACGCGCTGCTCGAAGTTCAATTAGCCGTGAACAGTACGACAAATCGAGTGACCAAAATAAGTCCCTTGGAGCTGACGATCGGCAGGGAGGACCATTTGGTTTTTTGCCCATCACAGAAGATGAGAAAATAGTAGACAGGGAAAATGTTAGGGCGCTAGCTAAGGAAAATATTGATTGTAACGGTCAGTATGACAAAAAATGATTCGATAAAAACAAGGCTAAAATCGTAAACCATCAGGTTGGTGACTACGTATTAATAAGAAATGAAGAAAGAAATCAAACAAAGCTGGACCCGAAATTTAAGGGGCCCTTTGAAATAATTGAAGTTTTAGAGGGCGACCGATATATGCTAAGATCTCTAACCAGTAAGCGGCAATATAAATATTCTTATGAACACCTGCGTTCCTTACCAAATATAGAAGTACTGTCAGAGATTGATGAAGAGTTCGATAATACAATTGATGAAGATGATCAGACCGGAAGTGGACAAGACGAAATGTAGTTCGGGAGTTTATGTGAAGCTGCACCATGATCCTGTGTGGATGCGTGGCGGGAACATATGAGAGGCTGCACCATGGTCCATTATGGATGCGTGGCGGGAGTCAGGAGAACGAGTGGTTTTGAAGTCCAATTGGAAACGATGATTAAATGTGAAAAACGATATGTTATGAGATATTACAAAGGGTGTTGATTAAATCTTGATAATGAAAATGTTGAATAATTTAAGGTAAAAAAAAAAGAATTTACTTTAAATGAATGTTCTGTTTTTTGATTATAAACCTCATACACGAGGACAACTTATTTGGCGGTTGCCAATGCAGATTTCATATTCCTAGAATCCAAAGCTACTAAAGCTGATTTCTTATTCCTAGAATCCAAAGTATTGGAGCCGGTGTTGCCAGAGCATTGGAGTCGGTATTGCCAGACCATCGAGTGTGGTCCGGTCGAGCAAGAGAGAAATAGATGAATATAGAACAATGAAGATGAGCTCGGTGGTGAAGGGACGTTCTCTAGGAACGGGCACTTTGATTCGAACTCTTGCCGCGATCGGAACTTGCTATCGTAAAGATGGAAAATATCAAATTAATCAATTCTCCGACATATATATAATTGTTCTAAGCTTTCATCTTAAATTACAGACTTGGAGGACACGTCTAACTATTTTTGTCGCGTACTTCCATACAAGGCGAACCACTGTGTAGTGGTCGGAAGTGTTTTAATTGTAATTAAATTTGACACATATCAAAAGACTGTCCTTCAAATAAGAAACAAACGGTTACAAATCCGAGCAATAAGCGTAAAATTTTCGCTGATAAGTTGTCGATGTGTATAAAAATTTATATGAAGCAAAATAAATTCACAGCATTACTCGACACAGGCAGCAAATATACAACATTATAAGTGAAACAACGTACTTAAAATTGAATAAGCCTAAATTGAGCGCTGCAAACATATTTCTGGTAGGTTTCGGAAATAATAACACAGTGAAACCATTCCGTTAATTTACAGAAGAATTCGAGGTTGACAATCAAATATGGTGGTTTCATCAAACTTTTTGGACGTAGATGTTGTGTTGGGCGCAGAATTTTGTAACTACGCCGAAATTCAAATTAATCGCGACGGTATAAAAATCATAAATCCTGAAAATCATGACGCTGAAGCCGAAATAAGTTCGCTTATGAAAATTAACGTTGAAAGTGCTGAAAATATAATCATCAACATTGACGAAAATACGACCTGTCAAGAACACGCGAAGTTTACGACCTGATTAAGAACTATACCCCTTCGAACACGACAACAACCAATGTCGAGATGCGTTTCGTTTTGAAAGACGACACAGGAGTGCATTCTCATCCGCGTAGAGTGGCATTTTCTGAAAAATGTATAATTGACGATCAAATCAAACAATGGCTGAAAGACAGAATCATCGAGCAGTCCGACTCTGAGTACAGAAGTCCGGTCGTATTAGTAAAGAAACGCGATAATACAATACGACTTTGTATCGATTACAGAAGGATTAATCTCAGACGAAAAGACGAAATCCGTTACGAAGTTCCCTACTCCGACAAACCAGAAGCAACTGCAAAGCTTTCTGGGTCTGGTTGGATATTTTCGAAAGTTTATTTTGAACTTTTCGATCATCGCCAAATTTTTGACAGATCTGATGAAACACGACGCCAAGTTTTGCTTTACTGCTAGAGAGATTGCCGCTTTTAACATGCTTAAGACATTGATTACCCAGAAGCCATTGCTCAAGATTTTTCATCCGCAGCACGAAACGGAACTACACACAGATGAATCGATTGACGGTTTTGGAGCAGTTCTACTCCTCACGATAACCAGATTCATCCTGTTTACTATATGAGTAAAGAGACGACGGATGCGGAAAGAAAGTTTTCTAGCTATGAGTTAGAGATTCTGGCAGTAGTTGAAGCTTTTCATAAGTTCAGAGTCTATCTCTTGGGTATAAACTTTAAGATGATAAGCGATTGCAACGCTTTTACGAAGACGATGGAAAAAAGGGAAGTCTGCTCGAGAGTCGCACGTTGGATTCTCGAACTTCAAGAGTTTGACTTTGACGTCGAGCACAGATCGGGCACACGCATACGTCATGCTGATGCTTTAAGCAGTTATTCTGTAATGATGATCTCTAACGAAAGCTTGCATATTAAATTGAAATATGTTCAATCGCAAGACGAGGAATTAAAAGCCATTATTGAAGTACTTGCTAAAAAAACTACTCACAACAATTTCTTGTTGAAAACCGGTCTTCTCTACAAACTGGTCAACGACGATTATTATTATTATTACAAAGGCCTTGTTGCACTGCGACCAGATTTTAGATCTTTTGTGCCGGCCTGTAGGATTAGGGAAGAGGCCCTATACCTAGGCTTTTAATAAAAGAGAGCACTTTGGTAAGGTCTATTTGTTTCCAAATCCTGTAGGGGGGAATAAGTTCACCTCCTAGATGTTGAAGTCGACGTCTGATTAGCGATCGGTACTCACATAGAATATGTTCTGATTTTTCTTGCGCCATCTCGCAGAATCTGCAGGTGTCGTTTTCTGAAAGTTTTAATTTCTTAAGGTGATACCTAAGGTTGCAGTGACCCGTTAGGTAGCCTGTTAGAGTGCGAATTTCGCTCTTTGGGGACGAGAAATTGTTTGTCTTGTCTCAGCCCTGCACTGTCGGTCCAGTGACGATTTATCTCCTTTTCTTCCCATTTCCTGAGCAGTTCTCTATTGTGTCCTTTCGATAGTCCACAGAACGGCTCAGGGCCGATGAAAGGTGTCATCGCCCCGCGTTTAGCTAGGGAGTCTGCCACCTCGTTTCCTATATGGCCTTCGTGCCCTGGCACCCAGCCCACCGTTAGGGTGTTTTTGGAGGCAAGGGCGTTCAACTGTTGGAAACAGTTCTCTACAAGTCCGGATGAGATCGTAAAGGAACTCAGCGCTATGAGCGCTGCCTGACTGTCAGAGAAGATGTAAATCCGTGCGCCTTGCATTTTCCTGCGAAGGCATTCACGAGCACAGATTTCTATGGCGTGTATCTCTGCTTGGAAAATGGTTGGAGACTTTCCCATGGCTATGGATTTTTTGAACCTTGGTCCGAAATGCCAGCCCCGGTGTCACCGTTTTCCAGTTTCGACCCGTCAGTGTACCACGTTTGTGATCCACTGGGCAGAGATATTGATTTTGTTTTCCATTCATTCCTAGTGTACAAGACTACTGAGAAATTTCAGTGGAAAACGAGTTTTGGTTTCTGCTCGTCAGTTACGCGCAGAATGGGATCATTTATTAGGGTTCAAGGACCCTAAGATGCCCGGTAAGATCACCACTTTTTAAATTGGTGATGTTTTGAAGGCGAAGTGCCCCCAGGCAGGCCTCCTTTTCAATGTAATTGGTAGGGGGTATGCCAGGTATGACTCCTAGTGCTGCAGTGGGACATGTCCGGATGGCTCCGGTGATGCCTATGCAGACCAGTCGTTGTAATTTGGTAAGTGCAGCCGCAGCTGTCCTCTGGGTAGATTTCGTCCAGCAAGCAAGAGATGCATAGGTTATGATCGGTTTTACCACAGTGTTAAAAGACCAGTAGATCATTTTGGGACTTAGGCCCCATGTTCTACCGTAAAGCCTATTGCAAGCAAGTGTGCTAGTGATGGGTGTAGGGACATTCTTTCGTACAAGAAAGGCACATATAGCCTCATATGACGTGTTGTCGAAAGCTCCTGAGATGTCTAAGAAGGCACCTAGTGCTATCTGTTGAGCGCCAATGGCCTTTTCAATGGTTGTTGTAAGGCAGTGTATGGCGGTCTTTGTTTAGGGGTAGTTCCTTGAGATTCACCTCCCTTATATGCTGGTCAATTATCTTCTCCATCGTTTTAAGGAAGAAGGAGCTAAGGCTGATCGGTCTATATGATTTAGGCAATTGGGAATCTTTCTTCCCGTCCCTTGGGATAAACACGACTTTTACTTTAGCCCAGTTGCTTGGTATGTGTCCAAGCAGGAGACTGGCTCGAAATAGACGGACCAGGGGGAGTGCGATTAGGTGCAGTCCCCGCTGCAACAAGCATGGATATATACCATCCGGTCCGGGTGATTTGTATGGGCTGAAACTTTGTAATGCCCATTGTATGCTATTTTGATGAAACATTCTATAGGGCATGTTTCCAATACGTTCTGAGCGATGAGGGGCTTCCCTTCGCTCAGCCCCATTGGAGTCTGCCACCATAGTCACGCGCAGGTGTGGGCACTCTCCAGTCTCAGAGAGGTAGGTTGGTGCCTCTCTCTGTGAGATGGGTTTCTCCACAGCCACACACCCAGGAAAGTGAGTAGCTAGGAGTAGGCTACTCGTCTCATTTGGGTTGTTTGTGTATGTTCCATCCGGGTTTTTCAGCGTGCAGATGCCGTTTGAGTGGTCTTTGGAGAAGGCTTTTTGTAGCCTAACAGCTTCCGGGAGAGATGAGATCTGCCCGCAGTGTTGACGCCAAGTAGCCCGTTTTGACTTTCTCAGCTCTTTATTGTAGAGCGTTAAAGCAGATGTGTAGGAGTCCCATGAGGCCCTCCCACTCCTCGCTTTATTGAAGAGCCTACGCGCAGCTTTTTTGAGATCGTCAAGGCTTTTGTTCCACCAGGGAACAGCCCTTCCGGTCTTGCGTACCTTTTGGTCGCAGCTGGCGTAATATGCTGATTCAACATTTGTATGAAGCACAGTAGCTTCACGCTCTAACTCGTCTATGGATGTTATCGGACGGGTCGAGCAGTCTCTGGAATGCTCAAGTTCAAAATCCCAGTTGGTTTTCCTGGGATTTCTGGTGACTAGGCTACATTGCAAGGCGCATCCTATGTCAAATCTAATGTGTTGGTGATCTGACATAGTGATCTCACTTGCAACGTGCCAGTTTGAGACAACGGACAACATATTTATACTAAAGAGAGTTAGGTCAAGAACTTCCTCTCGAATGGCATTAATGAATGTAGGCTCGCTGCCCTGGTTTAGTAACCCTATATTGTTACTATTAATATTGTTGATGTCACTGCTCCCCCAGACCGTGTGATGTGCATTGGCATCACAGGCGATTATCCATCTGAGCCGGTTTTTCTGGCAGTCCTCTATCAGGGCACAAGTAGCCGCCGTAGGCATCTCCTCCGAGTCGCCGCACAGTAGCGCACTAGATATTTTAGGGTTACAAAAATCATAACTCTTGAACCAGTTGAGATATTTTCATAATTCTTTTTTTATATGAATTCTCAATTTTTATCCAATTTCGAACAATACATTTCGTTTGTTTTCTCTGAAAATGATAATATGGTGCATATTTAATGTTTTAAAAACAAAAAATAATTAATGTAAAAGAAAAAAAAAATTTTTTTTTATAATTTTTCTTTTTGACCAATTTTCTATTATTTATTCACTTTTCGTTCAAAATAATCATTCAATTTTACATAATTTAATATTTCTGAAGAATAACTAATCATTATACATTCATTTCAAATCATTAGGTGTCCTTACAAAGTCAGGAATTGAAAAACAAGCCGCCAATACAGGAAAAAATGTATGCCCGCCATACAATTTCGTACTGCGCAGCGACTGCGCTCGTAGCAGAATTTGCACTAAGCCGCCCGTTTTTTACGCTGAGTTAAGGGGGTCTTCTACCTTCGCGCTCAATTTTGGAGCCTATTTTTCAAAAATGGATTGCAAAAAAACTACACATGATATCCGAACAAAATTTTTTTTATTTGATTAACTAATGCTTAAACTTGCAAAAAAAAAAAAAAACCATATGAATTTATCATAACATTTGCCATTGGCGCGTCGTCGAATTGACCTCTGCCGGCGCGAAAGAGTCAAACGGCTGGCAAGAAATCTCAGCTTCAGAACATGCAAACAACAAGAAGTTTTTTTAACTTAATTTTAAGAACGTCGATTAGGTTGTGTCCTGACCAGCTTTTTATACCATGTACCGTAGGTACAAAGGTATATTAATTTCGTGCAAATGTATGTAACAGGCAGAAGGAAGCATTTCCGACCCCATAAAGTATATATATTCTTGATCAGCATCAACAACCAAGTCGATCTAGCCATGTCTGTCTGTCCGTCTGTCCGTCTGTCCGTCTGTCCGTCTGTCCGTCTGTATGAACGCCTAGATCTCAGCAACTATAAGAGCTAGAGCCACCAAATTCGGTATGTAGGTCGGAATGTTTTGCACGCAGATCAAGTTTGTTTCAGATTTAAAAATTTCCCCCCCACTCCCCCGCAAATCAATAAAAACGTTTTGCAGCCACAAATATTACCATAGATCTTTCTTTTTTGCATAGGCATGCATGTGTAGAACATGTATCAATACCGAAAATCTGGTAAAGATCGGGTGAAAAACACACAAGTTATTTACTTATCAGTGTGTTATCTATTTGGCAGCTAGCAACAGGTGCATCCCAAAAAAACAACAACAAAACTGATGAGCGCAAGAAACTAACTCCCGTGCGCAAAAAAGAGAGAGGGGTTATCTCTTTCTCTGTCTTGCACACGCAAGTGCATGAGATGGTGGTGGTTTTGCAAAGAGCGAGTTTGTTTACATTTCTCTAATAGCCAAAAGTCGCGATCAGCTGACTTTTGTTTATTTAATTTTTTACCATGTTTTTCAACCTAAAAATGACTGTAAAAAATTGAAAAAAAATTTTTTCGAAAAAAGCTTGTGTCCTGACCTAGCGAGATGTTTGGTGAATAAGTAACGCTTTACAGATCTAGGATATCTTATATGATTTCGTCAAAATCGTGCCAAAACTTTTGAAGAACACTACTTTCGGGAAAATGCATTTAAAGATAGGAAAAATGGTCGAAACGTATGGAGGTGGCAATCTTTCGGGCTTCGTTTACCCATGAAGGAATGCGAATCTTACAAAACCCTTTATATGGCGTATTCCTCAAAACCTCTAGTATTTAAAAAAAATTAAAAAAAAAAATCGATTTTTTCAAACCGCGAAGGTAGAAGACCCCCTTAATAGTATCTTTTGCCTTGGAATTTCTTGGGGGCAGGTTGGGGCAGCCGATCTTTTTTGAATATGATAAAGAACATATTCAAGAACAACACCTCATTCGCCAAACCAATAATAAAGCGTAATAACATTTTTAACATTCCATCAAAGATGAAAAATAGGTGAAAATTAGTACTTCGGTAAAACAGGTATGCCTGCACGTGCAAAAAACATTATAATCTTATTCTACCTAGGTTTTACCGAGATTTGATGACCCTTTCGATAGAGAGCATAACCATGCCGGTCGGTTACATATTTTTCCTAAAAATCGACTGCAAAGTCAGATTTTTTCTAAAAAACGACATGTTTCTTTTGCAACCCAAAAGAGGTTCAACTTTGAACACGTGTAACTTTTAAAATACTGAACCGATTTGAATAATTTTTTGGATTCAACCCTTTTGAACTATTACCTGTCGAATGCAATAACAAATTTTACGATCCGTTGTCATCAAAAAGTTGATTATTGTATAGTATCTCTATCTTTTGCGCCATTGCACTATGGTCCAGAATTCGATTTTTTTGGCATAAAGTCGATTTTTTGACGTTAATAAATGGTTGTTTTCTTATTTTAATCTTAAAGTAAATACATCATACATTACGAAAATGTTAATTAAAAGCTTTAAAAGTGCCACCAAAGCCTTTTGAGAGCTTTTAAAAGTGAGCTAGCGATCAGCTTATTTCCGAATAGGAGTTTGCGCCAAAATATTTAGTTGCTGTATATTGTGCCCCACGTGTTAAATTAGTCCAGAAAATTGAATTAAATTATGGAAAATAATCTTCAAGGTATGCACTATTTAATGTATATTGTTAGTTTATGTATAGTTCCAAGAATTTAGTGTGGTGTAATGTCCAATTTATGTGTATTTTCTTAAAAAACTAACATGCGTTCTCCGTCCTTCGTGGAGTATAACTAATAAGCTGTTCCATGCTGAAAGCAACCAATTGGTCCAGATTGTACTTGTGAGTGTTGTCTTTAGCAACAAACCAAAAACTCATCCCCATTCGTCCCCCTTTCCTCACATTTTGGTAATTTCTAGGCACGTTCGATTTTAGTCACAGCGAACTTTTGAAATATGGCGCAGCAACAATCAAAAATTCAATGTTTATCGAATGTGATATACATTAAAATTAATAATAATTAAAACGCTTTAGAATCTAATATAATAAAGAATATAGACAAAAATAAGTTTAATAGTTAAATTCATAAATAAGCTTTTACGAATTTTCAAAGTTAAGCTCTTGATCAGCTAATTGCGCGTAAGGAATTTGCGTTTTTTTTGTTTTCTTTGGCATATCACACGAGGTTTACGCACCCAAAAATTTAAGTAAAATATGGAAATTAAAGGTAAATGTATGTAGTTTTAATGTATATAGAATAAATATGTGTTTGTGTAGAATTTTTGTGCCGTGTAACGTCTTAGTTATGTGATTTTATAGAATAAAAGTAACTATGTTTGTCTTCTGTCTTTAGTGGAGTATAACTAACAAACTGACAATTCCTGACAAAAGTTAAAAACGTAAGTTTGTAGGTTTAACCTTTGTTTTTGATGGCTATGTAATATCTTTTGCTCATTTTTGCTTTTGTTCCGGTAAAGCGACCTTTTCGATGAATAAATTTTAATATAGAATTACAGGAAGAACAACATTAATCATTCTAAAAATTTTTATATAATATAGATCTCATAAAAAGTTAATAAAGTTATGTTTTTGTAATTAGTAAATAAAAAAAAAAATAAAATTTGGTTTAATTCCGAAGTCATTCCAGTAGCTTGTATGGGAGGCTAAAAGGGGCGTGGTCACATGGACCCCAAATATTTTTTACAAACTTGTTATAATATAACAACAAAATGTGTAAAGTTTCATATCTGTAGCTTCATTTTTAGAGTTTATGCCAAAAAAAACGAAATCTGGACCATAGTGCATTGTGCGGCGTTTGGTCAATAATGTCAGCAACTTTCCCTAATTGTGTGTTTTCCGGAACATTCTTTAAAAGGCTTCTCAGGCCTCCCAGAAATTGATTGAGTTTTAATAAGCAAAAGTGGTTCATCCAACCAGCCTTTATCTTCTTCTTCAAATTTCTGCAAAATACTGTGGCATGCCCTTCCACTTTTCAACCAATTTTGAATTAAAATTGCAAATTTTTTTGCGAATGGTAGCGAGTTTAATTTCATTATATAATCCGGCATCATTAATATTTTCAAATATATATGCAGCTATCAACGCTGTTCGCTTTTTTTGAAGGTAAGCTCTCGCTAGTAGACAATCATATTGGCCATTTCACGATCACAGGACATCACAATTTTTGAATTAAAAATTTTTAGGAACCGAATACCGGCGAATACTGGAAATTCTATTCCAAGAAAGTTATATGTTATGCTTGTTTAAGAAACTAAAGGTAGGGTAAACTAACTATATAAGCACAGGTCACACACATAAACTTTTATCGTTAAAACAAACCTTAAAGTTTATTAAAATCCACTTTATTGTATATTTTTCAAAACACAACATTTTAGTGCAATTTGTACGGCACGCAGCAAAAAGGCGGGAAAGCTCAGTAGAGTGGCGGCTGAATCATATGTTGACTTTGAAAGCTCACAGCTGATGGAATCAATTATGTAAACAAAACTTATAACTGTAAAATTACTCAGTGGAATATAAGTAACCTATTAAGAAAAATTTAAGCTATAAAAAACTCCAAGAGTTTTTCAAATTGGTCAACAACTTTTTGAGCAGGAATTTTTCAAAGTGAAAAAGAGCCGAAAAACGGTTTTTTGACCATAACTCAAGATTTTGAGGGTGTTAGAAGAATTTCAAACATGGTTTTGTGCTATATTCGACTTGCTTAACGATCTCTACTAGGTCACTTCAAAAGTGCTTTTACCTTTTTTAAAATTTGTTACACTGTGTAATTGACAAGACTTACATCTCATCCGGTTGGGTATATAATCTGTAACCTTAAATGTGTGCTTAGTTACACTGCCTAACAGGAAGACCTAAAAAAAGTTGCTCAACTGTTGCCACGATTCTACGTCATTATAATTATCAGAAATCAAACGCCATTTGATTCCTGAATTGCTGATTCCTAATTTGCCTCAAACAAAAAACACTTTTTTCGACTATTTTTTACATGTTTAAAATTAAAAAAAAAAAACTAACAGAGAAATCTTAAAACTTTTAGTTCAGTACTTAGACGGTCATGTGCTACAAAAAGTTGAGCATTATCAGTAAAATAGTTTTCAAGATATCGTGGCAACAGTTTGGAAAAAACGTGTTTGGAGAAAAACGCGTTTAAAAGTTGGTATGTACTACTGGCGCCCTTAGCATACGCTCCGGTTTTATAAGTGTAACTTTAAAACGGCTTCGAATTTTCAAAAATCAGTTTAAGAACAATTAATTTATGAAAATAAAAAAAAAAAGTAAGAAAGCTACAGTCGTTCGTGAACGACTGTTATATACCATGTACCAAAATATATCGCCGCTCGAATTAGCTCTTTGACAACGATAAACAAAGTAGCTGATCGCGACTTTTGCCTATTAGAATAATGTAAACAAACTGCTCTTTGCAAAACCACCACCATCTCATGCACTTGCGTGTGCAAGACAGAGAAAGAGATAACCCTCTCTCTTTTTTGGCACGGGAGTTAGTTTCTTGCGCTCATCAGTTATGTTGTTGTTTTTTGGGATGCACCTGTTGCTAGCTGCAAAACAGATAGCACTCTGATAAGTAAATAACTTTGTGTTTTCACCCGATCTTTACCAGATTTTCGGTATTGATACATGTTCAACATATGCATACCTATGCAAAAAAGAAAGATCTATGGTAATATTTGTGGCTGCAAAACGTTTTTATTGATTTGCGGGGGAGTGGGGGAAATTTTAAATCTGAAACAAACTTGATCTGCGTGCAAACATTCCGACCTACATACCGAATTTGGGGGTTTGCTTATAGTTGCTGAGATCTAGGCGTTCATACAGACGGACAGACGGACAGACGGACAGACAGACATGGCTAGATCGACTCGGGTGATGCTGATCAAGAATATATATACTTGGTAGGGGGTCGGAAATGCTTCCTTCTGCCTGTTACATACATTTGCACGAAATTAATATACCTTTGTACCTACGGTACATGGTATAAAAACCATGTTTTTGACGGCTCTGTGAAATAGGTCCCCAATGAAATAAGTCCCCAAACAAAAAATTAAATAATTCCCCAAAAATTTGTATGGAGTACACAAACAACAAATTTTTGATATTATTTGATAGAATTTGGGGACTTATTTCATCTTTTTACCAAATTATGAAATAATTTCCCAAAAAACTGTAATGTCATAAGAATCAATAAAATGAAATAACTCCCCAATCTTAAAAAAAATTACACATGGAAAAATGGAATAAGTCCCCAAAAATTTTTCTGGAAGACAACAACAACGATTTTTGGGGGACTTATTTCATTTTTTTTACCTAATTATGAAATAAGTCCCAAAAAACTGTAATGTCAAAAGAATCAAGAAAATGAAATAACTCCCCGAAATTTTGGGGACTAATTTCATAATAAAATAAATCCCCAAATTTTGGGGACTAATTTCATAATGAAATAACTCCCCAAATTTTGGGGAATTATTTCATTTTTTGTTTGGGGACTTATTTCACAAAGCCTTTTTGACTCGTCACAGTATACGACCCCCTTAAGGGCTCTATGGACGGTTATGGTTTTCGGAGAGTTTTTTGATGAGACTACTAAAATTCTCGGATTCTTGGACTGTGATTCAGGGAGGTCGGGGAAATCAACTGATAATTTCTGAAAAGGTCTCTTTTTCCAGCTTTGGGGCTAACGCTGAGACTGGCAAAGCGATTATCCCCTAAATCAGGTGGCCCGGGGGCCATGGTTAACAAGTTATAGCCTTATTCCACTGGTACATTTTTCTACATTTTAAATGTTGGGGTGATTCCATTGCTACATTTACATTCGTTTACATTCCTTGTTTATTTGAAGTCTAACATGTCAAATATAAATAAGGAAAATTTTAAACAAAATTAGTGAGATTGAAGAAATATCCACTATCAGAGGGTTCTACGCAATGCTATCGTGACACCGGCCAGTTTGGAAGATGGGGAAGAGGATCTCATGAAGGTATACAATGCGATTGCCGAGGAGAACCCATTGCCAACACATAAATTTATACGCCAATTCCCGTGAATCTGAGCGTTTGTTAGTAACAAAGAATAATAAACCATTACGAATACTGCATCTATACCGCATTACAGAAGCGTTATGGTTGATTTTGGGAACTAGACGTGCCACAAAATTACGATGCACGGAGAGAGTACATTTGATAAGTTTTAAGGGTGAACTACAGGGGCTTAAGAAAAAGGATACCAGTTTTAGGAACGCTTTCCCATTGGATAAGCGTATTGATATCACCTTGTATTGGTGAGGCCCCCTTCTGGAGCCTCCAAGTAGAGCTGGGCTCCTTTTTGGTCCACTCCCTCTGTTGTCATGTTGTGGTCGTAGATGCCCTTTAATACCATCCTGAGTCGCTGAGAAAGCCTAGGATCGCTGAGACCTTCAGCTCTCCTATGCCTTCTAATGACTCCAGCTGGTAGGCACCGAAGTGGCGTAGTCTGATGTGATTTAGGGCCGGACAAAAGCAGAGCAGGTGCTCTGGTGTCTCTGTTTCCGTAATTTCTCTGCAGCTTCTACAGCTAGCGTTGTATGGCAGCCCCATCTTCATTGCGTGCGTTCCGATCGCCCAATGACCTGTTGCGACTGCTGTGAATCTTCTGATATCCCGCTTGCTGTTGGATAGCAGCTCTCTAGTTCGATTCTTGTCGTATATCGGCCAACATTTCTTTGATCTCTTATGTTCACTCTTACTTGACCATTCCTTGTTGGTTGTCTGTTTGAAGTGGTCATGGATCCTTGTCTGGACCGATTTTAATGAGATCGGTGTCAGTACGTTGGTATCTTGCCCTTGCGAACCTGCTCGGGCTAATTCGTCCGCTTTCTCGTTCCCTGGGATGTCGCAATGACCCGGTACCCAGGTGACTTGTACCTCGTTTCTCTCTGCAAGTCTATTAAGGGCCTTCTTGCATTCTGCCACCATCCGTGAGTTTGTTCTCACGGCCGCTAGGGATTTTATAGCCGCTTGGCTGTCAGAGTAAAACCGTACTTTGGTGTCGCTAAGTTCTCGCCGTATCGAAAGCTTGGCTGCTTCCGTTATGGCGAGTACCTCAGCCTGAAAGACCGTCGCTGAGTCTGAGAGAGTGAAGGACTCCTCGATCCCCCATTGCTCAGAGAAGATCCCAGCCCCCACGCCGCAGCTCATTTTGGAGCCATCGGTGTAGAGGGATACCTCTTCTGCCCCGGTTACTCTCTCCCTTCTCCAGTCTTCCCTTGTTCCCCACTTTTGAGTGGAAAATTTCGCCGAATTTATCCCAGTCTGTCCTGCGGGGGTTACGACTCGGTATCGGCTTATTTACCGATGCCGATAAGTCAAAAAAGATGTATCTGTGGTCCGAAAAGGAGAGTTGGGTCGACACTCTCCAGTTCTCGACTTTATATTTGCCATATTCTATTTGAAGGGTGAGATCTAACACCTCTTCCCAACCCTGAAAGCCCTCCGTACTGGGGAATATGAAGGTTGGTGTGTTGCACTTGTTACAAATCGTAACCTTACGACTAATAATATTGTCAAAAAGAGACTCACCTTTCTCATTCGTTTCCGAGCTTCCCCAGAGCGAGTGCCTCGCGTTCGCGTCGCATCCCAGCACCAGGGTCGTCTTAGTGTCTTCGGCCCATTGCAGCAGCTTGACGACCGGTTCAGGCGGGGCCGGATCGTCGTAGGCCATGTACGCAGAGGCTATGATAACTCCGCTCCCATCCGCTGCCACGAATCTAGCTACTGCTAGATCTGGTGTGCTGAGATTGGAACAGAGAAAAGCGTTAAAATGATTCTTAATTACTACCCACCGAGTTGGTGCACAGTACTGTGTATCCTGGGATCCTTAGGCCAGCAACTTGCTCGTCCCTGGTCCAAGGCTCCTGTATCAGTCCGATGTCGATATCGTTCTCACTAAGAAGGATCGTGAGATTTGCTAAAGCATGGGTGCTGCGCTTCAGGTTAATCTGCACGAGTTTCGACATCGGGGTTAGTTGGGGTTGTGTCCGGGGATTTGTCGTCGATGACCATATCGTCCAACAACCTGTTGGTGTCATCGACCTCCTCTAGTATCTCGTCCGGTTCGGCAAGGAAGACCTTAATCTTGGCCTTCCGTATGCCGTACCAGACCTTGTGGTCGTTAGCTTCGAGCTGCGACAGGCAGCGTTGATTAATGAGGAGAAGGAACAGCTGGCTCGACTTCATCTCTTTTTCCGCCTTGAGGATGGTCGAGTCTTCTGTGTGGACATCCGGATTCTGGGCCTTCAGACAGGCGATCACCCTTGCATGATCAGTTTGCCCCTTCGGCAACCAGATGCGGGCTCTGGGCCTCCTCGGAATCTCCCTGGCGTGGACTAGCCTAATCTTAAGGCCAGCCCAGGTGTCGCTAATCGTAGCCACACACTCCGCCAGGAAGGTCCTCGAAAACACATCGTCACACCTGATGACCCGGTGCCCCCTGACCACGTCTGAGGAGTCGAAGGAGGGGATAGGGCCGGTCGGCACGGCAACCAACCTGTCAGTTACCATGTCGGCCAACTTGGCCTCAATCTCCTCCCACTTCTCCGACAGCAGACGACCGTCGTCGTGGAGCTCGTCCACCAGAGCCATAGCCAGACTGTCTCTGGCCACCTCACTGAACTTCTTCGCCTTACTGACGAAGTTTGTGGCTTGCCCTGTGGGTCCTTCGCCCTTTTAGGCGCGCTCACGCTCACCTCTTGTGAGCGATTGCGCTTCGCCTTAGAGGGCTGGAGCGCCGCCGGTTTCGCCTTACGGTGCGCCTCGAATTCCGCGATCTCCACAAGAAATCGGGCCTTACTTTCAGCGTCACGAGGGTCTATTTTGCCCTCAGCCTCGTTCTTGGCAATCTTGCCGAGGATGAAGCGGGCTCTGTTGACCCTCGCTCGTCGTTGCTGATGTGTTAGCTGCTCTAAAGTTTTGTCTTCGGTGATGCCCAGCTGAGCCCCACCTTTGTGGTCGGATTGGGGAGTGCAACTAGCTCTCCCCTCGGGTCTCGACGGATCCGGGATGTCACGACTAGACATCGGCACCTCATCTTCGTCGGTCTCCGAAAGTTTTTGAGTCGCCAAGGCCAAACTGGGCCTCAGCAGCTCCTCCTCGTCCTCTTCCGACAGTTTTTGGGGTTTATCCTCTCCCGGGAGTTCCGAAGCTCGGTGTGTTGGTTTCATTGCAATTCATGAACGCCCGCTTTGCTCGTCCTGGCAAGCGCAGCAGGCCAGAGGGGGTTTGGGGCTTTGAAGTTGGTGGACCGCGGCTTCGCCCCAAAGCCGCGGCAAGGCATCTTACGACCCAGGGTTGCCCGGCCCTGGGAAGGCTCCGTTCAAACACAGCTGGATAAGCCCCTCAGCTGCGAACCGAAAGTCAGGGGCACGGGTCGCTTCACACTCCTGACTTGAGGGGGGGCCTGTTAAAGACTTGCCCAGGTCCGCCCGACTACAATTGGTCAGCATCCCCGATCGAACTCGACCGAGGACCTGCTTCCGGCCGCCCTTACTTGGAGAGTATAGTCTCACTACCGATGGTGCACACAGTTACGGCAGATGACACGGTCATCCGTTGATCCCCCTGTGTACCCAATCGGCTGATGGCCTATCATCATCACCTTGTATACTCTGGAATCTTTTGCGGAGAGCCGCAGACTTTGAAGGCTTTTGGAGTGTTCTCCTCAATGGTAGAAAAGATTTTACACGAGTTCTGCGTGGAGTTTAATTGTTGAATTTTTTTTATAATTTTATTTTTAACAATTTCGAATTTGACATGATGCGTTGTTTTTGTTTTTGTGTTGCTAATCTTTTGTTTAAATTCTTAATTCTAAAATATATTCTAGACTTAAAAAATTATTTTTTTTACAGTTAAGCTAATATTTACATTTTCGGCCGCTTTTATCAATTTTTCTTTTACATTTTTTGTTATTGTAAATGTGTTATTGACAAAAGATAAAAATATAAGTTCAGCCACTTATCCGAATCGTCGTCTTCTATGTTTCCGTTTCCGGATAACAACTCAGTATTCTGGCTAATTAAGAAATACAAATTATAAATAAATTATACTGCAGCCATAAAAAAAAGGAAAAATCGGCCCGGAATGAGAACTCATACGGGGAGCAAAACATTTTTTCTTTTTGTATGGCTGTATAATCAAAGAAAAAGAAAGAACACAGAACAAAACTACAACAAACACGATAAGCACTGCTAAAACATAGAGATAAACATTGAACAGTATTAGTAAACCACTATTTGTTATGCTTTTAATTTTTTCATACCTGTAATATATTTTCTTCATCGATACTTAAATTGAAGTGCTGTCGGGTAGTCATATTGCAAAAAGTCATTTTACACAAAGATGAATTTTGTATAAAAATTTGTCCGCTCACTACGAAAGGGCACTGAATCAAAACCCGAGCTGTCACAGCCGACGAGACTACCTACTATGATTGTATCATGAAAGGGATCAAAGCTTATGGGAACACCTGAAATTTTCTAAAAAAAATCCTACATTTTTGGTATTTTTATCAAAATACTAGAAAATGTATGGGTCATATTTTTGAATGACCTCATTTATTTTGTATGAAAAAATACGGCACATACCCCAAAAATGTTGAAATTTGTAGCAGTGGAATAAGGCTATTAATTGATATAAAAAATGTGTTTGTGGATTTGCACGTGCGCGTTAAAAAGAAAATCAATGGAAATTCGATAAGTTGGGCGATGGGATAAGCACTCACAATTGGAAATACAGAGACTCGAAGAGAGATTGTCGGTGACTGTGATTATATTGTAATATCATTCATATATTGATCATATATCACACATACAACATATGACAAGCAACACATCAGATTCGTAATCAACAATTGTCAGACTTGCCGTACTTCACATCTCCCCACTCCATGTGCTTCATTTCTCCCCATTTGTTACTTTTTAAAAATTCGCACCGCGACAGCAACACAAGAAAAATTTTCTCTCAAATTCTTCTGTAAGTTAAAAGCTTAATGAATGCTGATTATTTTGCATACTAACTTTATAGATTTACTTGCTACTGTTCATCAGGATGCCACACACGAAAATCCTAAAAAAAAAACTTTTTGCGCGAATTCTTAACACAGTGTGTGGGGAGAGAGTGATATCGGT
Organism: Drosophila bocqueti; assembly: GCA_018151655.1. Lineage (NCBI taxonomy): Eukaryota > Metazoa > Arthropoda > Insecta > Diptera > Drosophilidae > Drosophila > Drosophila bocqueti. The sequence continues at coordinate 25,039 of JAECXF010000090.1, forward strand.
GCATGTGCTCCATCAAATTAAACATTGGGGTTAACAAAATATTGACAAAAAAAGAACGATCGGAAAAGCCACTAAGCGAAACCTATGGCCGTGTTTCACCACTCACTCTCCCCTACATATATAGTATGCTAAGAAGGGTGGCAACGCCAATAAGGTTCGACAGTACATTTGGCTGTGTGTGTGTTGCCATGCATGTATTAATGTTTTTCTGTCGACATCCAGGGCTGTTTTTTATTTGGCGGTTGAACACTTAATTCAAATATTAAGTTTAAGAAATATTGGTCTTGTCTGTTTTTATTTAAAACTAGGTACTAACATAAGATAAATTGGCTTTAAGAAAGACCCTAGCTAAATTATTATATATTTCGCTCGGGAACCAGTGTGACCAACTATCTTAATGAAAAGGCAAAAATGGGGTACTGACACGTATGCAAAGCTGTTTTATGTAAAAAAACTTTATAAAATAAAATTGCAATGAACACAAAGACTTTAAAGTTAATTTATAATGCACATGAACGGATTCGATATTGGAATACTATTTATTGATGTATTCGCCACTATATAGCTCAAGGCAAATAACAAGAGGCCCCAACGACGCCGCCCCCCATATCTAAATTTAAATTTATTTATTTCGAAAGCGGAATCACAGCTGTTTTGTTTCCTGATCTGGCAAAGCTTTTACTCGTTTCGCTAGCTAGATTTATCTTATGTTAGTACCCGAGAAAGCGAAAAGTCAGAAAGTTCTTCTTCTTTTTTCGCTATGGTTTTTTTATATGGAGTTTGGCCGCTTTAGGAAAATTTAGCTTATGTTAGTACCTAGCTTTAAATGGTAAAAAATATAAGCCAGCCTAAAAGTGGCATAAATAAAAAGAGTTTATTCAGTTTTATTTTATTTTATGTCTGCATACTTTATTTATATTTTATAATAAATAAGGAGTTCCGGTTTTACGCTTTCATTTTTTCCGGTTTGTAAGACTTTCTTAATAAATCGTCATAAACCGTCCAATGTGCATTGCGCTTTGCAAACGCCTTGTAATGGCATGTGAAATTGCAGCTTCGCCTAGTCAGGTGGACCGGTGGACCAACGAAATGTATAAATCCCATTAGTATATACTTGTCACCGTTTATCGGGATTTTAAAGCTGCTAGGTATAAATGACAGACTCATTGGATAGTCGATATCCAGGCCGATCAGCACGATATCTCCTATAAATAGAATTTAAAACAAATTTATATAAATCTATTTTTTTAGCATATAATTAATATTTACCAATGTCAAGGACTGTGTTTTTCATTATTTTTCCGCATGAGTCCTCCAAACATTTCGTTCCGATCACGGCAACATGGTCTTCTATCGCATGTTCCATGTTTTCCAACTCTTTAGGCGTCAGAGTTATTGTTGGAAATTTCGTTATTCTGGAGTTGCATCCTGACGGACAAATCGATAACTCTTTAAAGGATGGGGTTCTTTTAAAAATAAAGTTTCCCAAAGCTATTATATTGCAGCTGCAATCTATACATTCGATGAGATTTTCCCTTGGCTCCTTTTTCAAAAACCTCATCATAATTTGTGCCCTTCTCCTATGTATATATTTGGGCGTAAATATTAGTTTTATCTACATGTAAAACAGTGTCAAACAAATCGTTTGACTCTTGCTGTTTTGCTACATAGCCCATGCCCATTATCTTAGGAGAGTTCGAGACTCCTTCAAGAAGTATTTGAAAAATGCTATCAAAAGCACATGTGTTGCTTCGCGAGAAATAGGATTTCGCGTAAGAGACTAGGCTCAATGTGTTATCATTCCCATTTTTTAGGATTGGCAAAATATTGCATTTGACTGAAAAAATGTCTGTTTAATTCTGGTTTTCTTTATTAAGGTAAAGCGCCTTTTTAATTGGTTTGGTTTTACCTAAACCACGCCAGTTTTCAAATTGATTAAGTGCCACTCTTGGAGAATTATAGGAGCTATCGAAACAATTTTCGCAAATCTCTATTTCAATATTGTCTTCGTCAATATGTTTTCCAATCTTACACATTTTCTATCAGAGAAAGCAAGTTCCAAGTTGTGCGTCCACGATGGTATTGGTAATATTATTTAATATAGGACTTAGAGTTAGACCCAGTAGGGGGTCCTAGATCAAACTACTTTCTAGGTCCGAATCTTCATTTTCAGAAGGATTACGTTATCAAAATACGTTATTAGTTTCTCGGTAGCCAATACGAGATCTGGGTTTCAATACCGAGTTTTTAATAGATTTGAACTCTATTTCTACGGGTGCACAGCTGGCTGGAATCCTTCCATAGCCGAACACCGGTTGTGCAATTGATGACCACAATGGAATTGTTCTAATTTGTTTGATAAGCATTTTTGCGAAGTGCTCGCATTCGCGAGGATTTATGTCTTCGCCTTCTTCATCTTTTACTAGATCATCTACTTCCAGGCTGGTTGACACAGCCCAACGAAGCAGGTAAGTCGATGAAGTATCTGGAGCGCAATCGTCATCGAAAGTGTTCTCCGAAGAACCTATAAAATTGGGTATATGTATTTAAATAAAAAGTTTGAAAGCTTAACTGCCAATGTTTACTGTTATAATCGCAACAAAGCGTTATTTATTGATTCGCAATTATATTAATTTACCTGAATCCAGCGTTGTTGATTCTGAATCGGCAAAAATGGAGCTTATTTTGTACACGCACTGCTTTGATTCATAAGTTTCCATAAATTTTAGAGACTTTTTGAGCAATGAAGCCCCTTCTCCAGCTTTTTTGCACCTCGAAATTATTAAGAGAGATTCGGGCATCCTTTGCATTGGTGGACAAAATAAGCTGTCCAATTCCAAACATATAAAATCTCTTAACGAGCATCTTCTCATTTTTTAAGAAATCAGCCCAATTTTTTATATAATGTGCCACATCAATGCGTATGTAGGCTCTGGGCAAGTTGTCTGTCATACATGCGTCTGCGTATGCCTCTACTGTGTCGAATGTAGCGAAAGCAAGGCAACAAGCAGATAGGAGAGCTCTTGACGAGTCGCACACCTGCAATAAATGTGAACTTATTATATATCTAATAGAAGTAAATATAATTTGTATTACCACTTCCTTTGGATACTGCGCACCCGTTTGAATCCACCGCAGTAACCATGCCGTTATAGAAACCGTGTCCTGTTTTTCAGTTAACATGGACGAAACCACAAACTGGCCAACGGTAGAGTGGGTAACGGTAATATGAATGAAAATATGACGGGATTTTTTTCCATCTACCTGTACGTATTCAAGGAATCTTCCCCCAGATGCACAAACGGCTTTGCTTTTGTAGTTTATTATATACTCTAGTTTAATGTGGAGACCATATATAAACTTTTACCGGGTCCTTGCCGCTATCCCGCACTATATCGTGTCCTTTTTGGCTTCGTTTTATGTCCGAAATGGCGTCTATTGCATCTGCTTTCCGATACAATTTTTTGCAGCTTCGTACTTGGCATTCCGAAAAACGGAAGCTTCATATAAATGAGGTGGTTCCACCTTATCCTCCGATCCCATTAACTGAGAAGCTGTTTTTGCTCTATAAAAATGGGTTGACTCCTTTTCCAAGTTGGAAACTATCTTGTCTCGAGTTTCCCCTCGGAGCTGGCGTTTCCCACAAGATCTATTACCATTACTGGCAATACATACTATTTTTATTATATCTTCATTATCGCGGTACGGCAAAATTTCCGCTTTTAGTTTGCTTCCACATTTACAATGGCCTGCGTATTTATTGAATGAAATGTTTAGTGATAATATTGTTGATTGAATTAGTAATAATATTTTTACAAAATTTTCTACTACAGATGAACTCTATTGCAAATATTGAATATTCAAATGTTTTTATTATATATTATCAGCCATGCTCCGGTAATCGAATTCGGTAAATTTTTACGATTACGATATGAAATCGTAAAATCGGTGCTCCGGTTTTCGAAATCGTAAAATTTTTACCGAATTGGAAAACGGGCACCTTTGTCTGCCCGAAATGAAAAGTAAATTCCTTTTTTTATATCAAATCATATCTAATTTACTAAGGGAAAAAATGTTCACTCAGTGGTCTATTGATGTTTATTCCACACCACCACAAGATCATTCTGGCACGTTGTTATTTTATAAAAATTTTATTTCTGACCCCACCTCAAATTTGACAAACCAAATTTTGCCGTCGGCAATAAGCAATCTCGATTTGGCCAAATGTAGAAAAGTACTTGGTCGAAAGTTATCGCCAGGGCTGCCATACTTTTGGTGGAATGAAACAGCCAGGTAAAAATACTTATAAAATTAAAATGAATTCATTAATAAATTTAATTTATGGCCCTGCTCATAAATGTTTTTTATAAATAATAATTTATTTATTTAATTTATTTTAATTACTTTTATTGTGAGAATACAGTAAAAAAGTTAGTGAAAACATCGGAATTAAAACTGTGAAAAATGTGGCAGCCCTTTTTTTGTGAAAATCAGCTTGAACAGCTGTTTACTGTCGACTGCGGTTTACCGGCGAATGAATATTTGAAAAAGTAAGTAGAAAAGTATTGATTGCTTATTTTCAATTAAACACAGATCTATTTTTTTAGAGGCAAACATAAATTATCATTCCAAGTCGAGGTGATGCTGCGGTTTATGAAAGATAACCCTGATTTGGCAAGGGGCTTTTCAAAAGGGGACAAGGTGGCTTCAGATGCGAAGTGGACCGAACTCTGCAACGCCTTGAATGGAGATGGCCCTCCAACAAAAGATGTTGCAGGTTAGAAGAAGGTATGAATATTCAACCAATATAAGAAAAGTAGTTTATTTTAATAATATATTTCAGATTTGGTGTGATTGGAAGGGGAGCATCAGAAAGAAACTGGCCAAAAACAAGGCCGAGATCAGGGCCACTGGTGGGGGTCCATATTCACAGATGCCAGTAATTGAAATGGAGGAGGAAGTGGCCAAGCTATGCGGCTTGTATGAAATGGTCGACGGAGTTCGCGCGGCAGTATATGGAGCTCCATCTTCCGTGGTGCATGTGCCGGATAAAGACAGCGAAGACGATGCAGAACAAAATGATGAAGAACCGTCAACTTCTAATGTTTCCGAAGAGCCGAGAACCAAGCGCCGTCGTAGAAATCGAGCCGCTTCTCTCGACCTCCAGAGTCTGTGCGAGACTCAACTCTCAATGATGAGCCAGCTCTGCTCCTCGATGACAGAGCATTTCCAAAAAATTGAGGATATTCAAAAGGAGGTCCTTGAGGACCTTTCTCAGTAATGGTCAAATTTCGCCTTCTACATAGGTTGTGCAAAGCACAGCATGCATTTACAATCGTACAACAAAACGATGGCTCATAATTTAAACATCGTTGCAGGCAACGGAAACGACTTTTAAGCACTCCAATCGTTCGTTCGGGCTCGAGCATGCCTTAAATTAAATGTATGCTGATAAGTTCCAATCTCTGCGCTCCTGTAGGGAGTTAAAACAAAGCTCTCTAGCGCGTATCCGGAGTCCGCCAAAACAAAATGTCTGTTTATGATGGTCGATAAGAATTCTCTGGCACTAGAGTGGTTTCATATAAAAGAATCATGGCATGACCCAGGGTGAGTGGCATCAATGGCGAAGATCTCCATATTGTCGTTGCAAACCTTAGGAACTAAAAAGTTTTATACGTATCTCTGTATAACAGATGCAGACATTGTACTTACCACCATTGCGTTCAAACTATAATAACCCTTTCTATTAAAGAAAACAGAAGAATTGTTTACAGGCTTCTGAATTCTAATATGAATTCCATCCAAACAGGCAACTATTCTTAGCAGTTGATATCTCCTAAAGAAGTATTCGGAAGATATCTGCATTTGTTCGGTGGACATCTGAAGGGATATAGCATCCCGACACAGAACCCTGTCTAGCAACGGAATAAATATATGCAGAATCTTTCCAAATGTGCTTCGCCCAATGTTTATATGATGATCCTTGGCCACTGAAAGCTGATAGCAGCCAGTAGCAAGATACCGCAACACTGCAGCCAATTGGATTGAGTGTGACAATGTAGTTACTTGCAAATGTGGCTTGACTGCCTCCAAAACCTTTCTGCACGTATGTTTGTCAATCCTATAGGAATTAACAAAGCTGAAAAATTAAAAGTTACTGGCGGAATGTTCAATATCTGTAAATATCGTCAGTTATATTCAGCCATGCTCCGGTAATCGAATTCGGTAAATTTTTACGATTTCGATTTGAAATCGTAAAATCGGTGCTCCGGTTTTCGAAATCGTAAAATTTTAACCGAATTGGAAAACGGGCACCTTTGTCTGCCCGAAATGAAAAGTAAATGCCTTTTTTTATATAAAATCATATCTAATTTACTAAGGGAAAAAATGTTCACTCAGTGGTCTATTGATGTTTATTCCACACCACCACAAGATCATTCTGGCACGTAGTTATTTTATAAAAAATTTATTTCTGACCCCACCTCAAATTTGACAAACCAAATTTTGCCGTCGGCAACAAGCAATCTCGATTTGGCCAAATGTAGAAAAGTACTTGGTCGAAAGTTACCGCCAGGGTTGCCATACTTTTGGTGGAATGAAACAGCCAGGTAAAAATACTTATACAATTTAAATGAATTCATTAATTAATTTAAATCAGGGCCATAAATGTTTTTTATAAATATTGCTATTTATTTTAATTACTTTTATGGTGAGAATACAGTAAAAAAGTTATTGAAACCATCGGAATTAAAACTGGGGAAAATGTGGCAGCCATTTTGTGTGGGAATCAGCTTAAACAGCTGTTTACTGTTGACCTCAAATAGCTGTTTACCGACGATAGCAAAAATTTTACGAAAACCGGAGCACCTAAAATCGAAATCGTACGATTTTGGCCAAATCGAAATCGGGAAAAAATTACGATTACCGGAGCATGCCTGATTATTATTATATTTGTCGCATTATGAAGGTATTTTGACCACTGCGCTTGCAAGACGCTGCTGCGCAATGAGTTTGGTTTATTGTGAAATCATTCTATAATTTGACTACGACGCATAATATGACTGGCGCCAAAGTACCGAAACGAGTGAGGCGACGGCGTTGTCGCGCTGTCGCCAAGTGTAGTCCAGCTAGCGTGCGTAAAGAATAGATCGATGCGTAGAAAATGCGAGCAGTTGCATTCAGACGATTGCGCACGCCGGTTGGAATTCGCTTCACTCTAAAAGTTTATGTGGCAACATGGGAGATCAGGCGCAAGAAAATAACAACGCTGCGACATCAGAAGCGGGATCTGCTTTGCCTACAAATATCACCGATGCATACCTGGCAGCTTTACAAGTGCAAAACAACAACCTATTGGAGATCATAAAAATATGCAGACACCAAAGGCATCGGCAACTGATAAAAAGGGAAAACATATAACTCTCCCAAAGTTTCATCCTGAGGGAGCTGGTGCAGATGCCTCAGCTTGGTGTGCAACAGTGGATCTAATTTTTGCTGATAAAATGCCCGAAGGTAGCAGCCTGATGATAACTTTAAGTAAGGCGCTAGAAGGAAGTGCATCACAATGGCTGTCCCAAATATGCTTTGCTGGCATCACATGGCCACAATTTAAAGAACTCTTCGTTCAACGCTTCGTTGGCATCGAAACGTCTGCTGCCACACTGATGAAAATTTTGAACGGGCGACCAAAGTCTGGAGAAAGTTACACCGAATATGGAAGCCGAATCGTCACCTTACTTATGTCCAAATTTAAATCTATTGATTTGGAGGAAATTGCGGTTTCACTTACTCTGGCTCACATGGCACAAATTGATGACAAATTGTCGCGCTGGGTTTTTACAAACAATATTAAAACTCGAAATGACATGCAACAACAACTACAAGCGCACACTTTTAAAAAACGGAACCTTGATGACGACGCATCTACAACAGGCCCGGAGCGTAAAAAGTCGAAGTATCTCTCTCAAGTGAAATGCAATTATTGTGGAAAGACTGGACATAAATATGCTGAATGTCGTGCTCGGCAGAGGTCACAAAATCAAGGAAAAAGTCACAACGGAAGTTCAACGCAAGGATCAAAAGACCGGTCAACAGTCAAATGTTTCAAATGCGACGAGCTTGGTCACTTCGCATCCGCCTGTCCAAAAGGACGATCACGAGGAAACGACCAAGTAACCGAGAAACGTGTTGACATCTGTACTGTAGCTCCACCATCAGGAACAGTAAGAAGTTCAAGTCTGTTCCATTTTGCTTCGACTCTGGCGCTGAATGTTCCTTGGTTAAGGAAAGCGTCGCCGATAAATTTAGTGGCAAAAGAATTAATAACATTGTTAAATTAAACGGCATATGTAATGATTCAATATGTAGCACTCAACAACTATTGTGTAAATTAAAATTGATCAATGTTATTTTGAGATTTTGTTACATGTTATTATGGTAAGTATTTAATGATTCAATATGTAGCACTCAACAAATTTCAAATTTTACACACAACCAAAGAGTAGAATCGTTAGTAATTACCAATTATGTATGAAGAAGTAATAATATTTTTTTTCACTTTTCTAATTCTTTATATTCAAAATCTGCACCCAAAGTAGAAAAGTGAGAAGAAATACGTTTACAGAACTATGATATTAATAAAAATATATTCCAGAATGTCAATTTGGTGCTTAAACTCTGAATTACCCTTTCATTGTCCTCATTCGTTCCCTTTTACACATTGTTACTATAGAGCGCTCTAAAAAATACTTTTTTTGAGTGGGAAAAATCGTCATAACTTCATTAATTTTCGTTATTTTTTTCATGAAATTGGTCTTGTTTTATTCGTAATTGACTAGGCAACAACAATAAGTGTGGATCATTGAGAAATATTGGTGATTTGTTTTAAAAAAATGGCATCAAAGTTGAAAAAACACGAAAAAAAGTGCGAGATGCATATTTCGAAGCAAAAATTTTGTCTTTCTCATTCGAAACAAATAATAAGTTATTTTTTTCCTGTAAGCTACACTATTAAGCTATAAAAAACTCCAAGAGATTTCATTATGAAATAAGTCCCAAAATTTAAAAATGAAATAACTCCCCAATCTTAAAAAAAAATTACACATGGAAAAATGGAATAAGTCCCCAAAAATTTTTCTGGAAGACAACAACAACGATTTTTTGGGGACTTATTTCATTATTTTTACCTAATTATGAAATTAGTCCCAAAAAACTGTAATGTCAAAAGAATCAAGAAAATAAAATAACTCCCCGAAATTTTGGGGACTAATTTCATAATGAAATAACTCCCCAAATTTTGGGGAATTATTTCATTTTTTGTTTGGGGACTTATTTCACAAAGCCTTTTTGACTCGTCACAGTATACGACCCCCTTAAGGGCTCTATGGACGGCAAAGCAGTTATACTCGGTTATGGTTTTCGGAGAGTTTTTTGATGAGACTACTAAAATTCTCGGATTCTTGGACTGTGATTCAGGGAGGTCGGGGAAATCAACTGATAATTTCTGAAAAGGTCTCTTTTTCCAGCTTTGGGGCTAACGCTGAGACTGGGAAAGCGATTATCCCCTAAATCAGGTGGCCCGGGGGCCATGGTTAACAAGTTATAGCCTTATTCCACTGGTACATTTTTCTACATTTTAAATGTTGGGGTGATTCCATTGCTACATTTACATTCGTTTACATTCCTTGTTTATTTGAAGTCTAACATGTCAAATATAAATAAGGAAAATATTAAACAAAATTAGTGAGATTGAAGAAATATCCACTATCAGAGGGTTCTACGCAATGCTATCGTGACACCGGCCAGTTTGGAAGATGGGGAAGAGGATCTCATGAAGGTATACAATGCGATTGCCGAGGAGAACCCATTGCCAACACATAAATTTATACGCCAATTCCCGTGAATCTGAGCGTTTGTTAGTAACAAAGAATAATAAACCATTACGAATACTGCATCTATACCGCATTACAGAAGCGTTATGGTTGATTTTGGGAACTAGACGTGCCACAAAATTACGATGCACGGAGAGAGTACATTTGATAAGTTTTAAGGGTGAACTACAGGGGCTTAAGAAAAAGGATACCAGTCTTAGGAACGCTTTCCCATTGGATAAGCGTATTGATATCACCTTGTATGGTAGGTAGGTTGTAGTGGTGAGGCCCCCTTCTGGAGCCTCCAAGTAGAGCTGGGCTCCTTTTTGGTCCACTCCCTCTGTTGTCATGTTGTGGTCGTAGATGCCCTTTAATACCATCCTGAGTCGCTGAGAAAGCCTAGGATCGCTGAGACCTTCAGCTCTCCTATGCCTTCTAATGACTCCAGCTGGTAGGCACCGAAGTGGCGTAGTCTGATGTGATTTAGGGCCGGACAAAAGCAGAGCAGGTGCTCTGGTGTCTCTGTTTCCGTAATTTCTCTGCAGCTTCTACAGCTAGCGTTGTATGGCAGCCCCATCTTCATTGCGTGCGTTCCGATCGCCCAATGACCTGTTGCGACTGCTGTGAATCTTCTGATATCCCGCTTGCTGTTGGATAGCAGCTCTCTAGTTCGATTCTTGTCGTATATCGGCCAACATTTCTTTGATCTCTTATGTTCACTCTTACTTGACCATTCCTTGTTGGTTGTCTGTTTGAAGTGGTCATGGATCCTTGTCTGGACCGATTTTAACGAGATCGGTGTCAGTACGTTGGTATCTTGCCCTTGCGAACCTGCTCGGGCTAATTCGTCCGCTTTCTCGTTCCCTGGGATGTCGCAATGACCCGGTACCCAGGTGACTTGTACCTCGTTTCTCTCTGCAAGTCTATTAAGGGCCTTCTTGCATTCTGCCACCATCCGTGAGTTTGTTCTCACGGCCGCTAGGGATTTTATAGCCGCTTGGCTGTCAGAGTAAAACCGTACTTTGGTGTCGCTAAGTTCTCGCCGTATCGAAAGCTTGGCTGCTCCCGTTATGGCGAGTACCTCAGCCCTGAAAGACCGTCGCTGAGTCTGAGAGAGTGAAGGACTCCTCGATCCCCCATTGCTCAGCGAAGATCCCAGCCCCCACGCCGCAGCTCATTTTGGAGCCATCGGTGTAGAGGGATACCTCTTCTGCCCCGGTTACTCTCTCCCTTCTCCAGTCTTCCCTTGTTCCCCACTTTTGAGTGGAAAATTTCGCCGAATTTATCCCAGTCTGTCCTGCGGGGTTACGACTCGGTATCGGCTTATTTACCGATGCCGATAAGTCAAAAAAGATGTATCTGTGGTCCGAAAAGGAGAGTTGGGTCGACACTCTCCAGTTCTCGACTTTATATTTGCCATATTCTATTTGAAGGGTGAGATCTAACACCTCTTCCCAACCCTGAAAGCCCTCCGTACTGGGGAATATGAGGGTTGGTGTGTTGCACTTGTTACAAATCGTAACCTTACGACTAATAATATTGTCAAAAAGAGACTCACCTTTCTCATTCGTTTCCGAGCTTCCCCAGAGCGAGTGCCTCGCGTTCGCGTCGCATCCCAGCACCAGGGTCGTCTTAGTGTCTTCGGCCCATTGCAGCAGCTTGACGACCGGTTCAGGCGGGGCCGGATCGTCGTAGGCCATGTACGCAGAGGCTATGATAACTCCGCTCCCATCCGCTGCCACGAATCTAGCTACTGCTAGATCTGGTGTGCTGAGATTGGAACAGAGAAAAGCGTTAAAATGATTCTTAATTACTACCCACCGAGTTGGTGCACAGTACTGTGTATCCTGGGATCCTTAGGCCAGCAACTTGCACGTCCCTGGTCCAAGGCTCCTGTATCAGTCCGATGTCGATATCGTTCTCACTAAGAAGGATCGTGAGATTTGCTAAAGCATCGGTGCTGCGCTTCAGGTTAATCTGCACGAGTTTCGACATCGGGGTTAGTTGGGGTTGTGTCCGGGGATTTGTCGTCGATATCGTCCAACAACCTGTTGGTGTTATCGACCTCCTCTAGTATCTCGTCCGGTTCGGCAAGGAAGACCTTAATCTTGGCCTTCCGTATGCCGTACCAGACCTTGTGGTCGTTAGCTTCGAGCTGCGACAGGCAGCGTTGATTAATGAGGAGGAGGAACAGCTGGCTCGACTTCATCTCTTTTTCCGCCTTGAGGATGGTCCAGTCTTCTGTGTGGACATCCGGATTCTGGGCTTTCAGCCAGGCGATCACCCTTGCATGATCAGTTTGCCCCTTCGGCAACCAGATGCGGGCTCTGGGCCTCCTCGGAATCTCCCTGGCGTGGACTAGCCTAATCTTAAGGCCAGCCCAGGTGTCGCTAATCGTAGCCACACACTCCGCCAGGAAGGTCCTCGAAAACACATCGTCACACCTGATGACCCGGTGCCCCCTGACCACGTCTGAGGAGTCGAAGGAGGATAGGGCCGGTCGGCACGGCAAACAACCTGTCAGTTACCATGTCGGCCAACTTGGCCTCAATCTCCTCCCACTTCTCCGACAGCAGACGACCGTCGTCGTGGAGCTCGTCCACCAGAGCCATAGCCAGACTGTCTCTGGCCACCTCACTGAACTTCTTCGCCTTACTGACGAAGTTTGTGGCTTGCCCTGTGGGTCCTTCGCCCTTTTAGGCGCGCTCACGCTCACCTCTTGTGAGCGATTGCGCTTCGCCTTAGAGGGCTGGAGCGCCGCCGGTTTCGCCGTACGGTGCGCCTCGAATTCCGCGATCTCCACAAGGAATCGGGCCTTACTTTCAGCGTCACGAGGGTCTATTTTGCCCTCAGCCTCGTTCTTGGCAATCTTGCCGAGGATGAAGCGGGCTCTGTTGACCCTCGCTCGTCGTTGCTGATGTGTTAGCTGCTCTAAAGTTTTGTCTTCGGTGATGCCCAGCTGAGCCCCACCTTTGTGGTCGGATTGGGGAGTGCAACTAGCTCTCCCCTCGGGTCTCGACGGATCCGGGATGTCACGACTAGACATCGGCACCTCATCTTCGTCGGTCTCCGAAAGTTTTTGAGTCGCCAAGGCCAAACTGGGCCTCAGCAGCTCCTCCTCGTCCTCTTCCGACAGTTTTTGGGGTTTATCCTCTCCCGGGAGTTCCGAAGCTCGGTGTGTTGGTTTCATTGCAATTCATGAACGCCCGCTTTGCTCGTCCTGGCAAGCGCAGCAGGCCAGAGGGGTTTGGGGCTTTGAAGTTGGTGGACCGCGGCTTCGCCCCAAAGCCGCGGCAAGGCATCTTACGACCCAGGGTTGCCCGGCCCTGGGAAGGCTCCGTTCAAACACAGCTGGATAAGCCCCTCAGCTGCGAACCGAACGTCAGGGGCACGGGTCGCTTCACACTCCTGACTTGAGGGGGGGCCTGTTAAAGACTTGCCCAGGTCCGCCCGACTACAATTGGTCAGCATCCCCGATCGAACTCGACCGAGGACCTGCTTCCGGCCGCCCTTACTTGGAGAGTATAGTCTCACTACCGATGGTGCACACAGTTACGGCAGATGACACGGTCATCCGTTGATCCCCCTGTGTACCCAATCGGCTGATGGCCTATCATCATCACCTTGTATACTCTGGAATCTTTTGCGGAGAGCCGCAGACTTTGAAGGCTTTTGGAGTGTTCTCCTCAATGGTAGAAAGATTTTACACGAGTTCTGCGTGGAGTTTAATTGTTGAATTTTTTATAATTTTATTTTTAACAATTTCGAATTGGACATGATGCGTTGTTTTTGTTTTTGTGTTGCTAATCTTTTGTTTAAATTCTTAATTCTAAAATATATTCTAGACTTAAAAAATTTTTTTTTTACAGTTAAGCTAATATTTACATTTTCGGCCGCTTTTATCAATTTTTCTTTTACATTTTTTGTTATTGTAAATGTGTTATTGACAAAAGATAAAAATATAAGTTCAGCCACTTATCCGAATCGTCGTCTTCTATGTTTCCGTTTCCGGATAACAACTCAGTATTCTGGCTAATTAAAAATACAAATTATAAATAAATTATACTGCAGCCATAAAAAAAGGAAAAATCGGCCCGGAATGAGAACTCATACGGGGAGCAAAACATTTTTCTTTTTGTATGGCTGTATAATCAAAGAAAAGAAAGAACACAGAACAAAACTACAACAAACACGATAAGCACTGCTAAAACATAGAGATAAACATTGAACAGTATTAGTAAACCACTATTTGTTATGCTTTTAATTTTTTCATACCTGTAATATATTTTCTTCATCGATACTTAAATTGAAGTGCTGTCGGGTAGTCATATTGCAAAAAGTCATTTTACACAAAGATTAATTTTGTATAAAAATTTGTCCGCTCACTACGAAAGGGCACTGAATCAAAACCCGAGCTGTCACAGCCGACGAGACTACCTACTATGATTGTATCATGAAAGGGATCAAAGCTTATGGGAACACCTGAAATTTCCTAAAAAAAATCCTAAATTTTTGGTATTTTTATCAAAATACTAGAAAATGTATGGGTCATATTTTTGAATGACCTCATTTATTTTGTATGAAAAATACGGCACATACCCCCAAAAATGTTGAAATTTGTAGCAGTGGAATAAGGCTATTAATTGATATAAAAAATGTGTTTGTGGATTTGCACGTGCGCGTTAAAAAGAAAATCAATGGAAATTCGATAAGTTGGGCGATGGGATAAGCGATAAGCAAAGGGATAAGCGATAAGCAAAGCACTCACAATTGGAAATACAGAGACTCGAAGAGAGATTGTCGGTGACTGTGATTATATTGTAATATCATTCATATATTGATCATATATCACACATACAACATATGACAAGCAACACATCAGATTCGTAATCAACAATTGTCAGACTTGCCGTACTTCACATCTCCCCACTCCATGTGCTTCATTTCTCCCCATTTGTTACTTTTTAAAAATTCGCACCGCGACAGCAACACAAGAAAAATTTTCTCTCAAATTCTTCTGTAAGTTAAAAGCTTAATGAATGCTGATTATTTTGCATACTAACTTTATAGATTTACTTGCAACTGTTCATCAGGATGCCACACACGAAAATCCTAAAAAAAACTTTTTGCGCGAATTCTTAACACAGTGTGTGGGGAGAGAGTGATATCGGTGCATGTGCTCCATCAAATTAAACATTGGGGTTAACAAATAATTGACAAAAAAAGAACGATCGGAAAAGCCACTAAGCGAAACCTATGGCCGTGTTTCACCACTCACTCTCCCCTACATATGGTCAAGGGTACGTTAAACGAAACCAAGCAAACAAATTTTTTTCTTTGAATTTACCGCTATTGCTATGATATTCTGTTAGAATATATTCTATAGCATCGGGAAACACTATTGTCACACAAAAAAATGTTTCTTTGGTACGACATTTCGCACTCATTCACTTGTTCTTACTGTGTGTCGAAAATTGAAAAATCAACAGAGCCTCAGAAAAAGGTAAGAATTTATATTTTATTAAACTTTTTATGATGCAATTTTGATTATATTCAGTGTAATATACTCCAAAGCAACGAACTATATCAACATTTCAAACAAAAATATTATCCGTGGTCTTATTTAACAACCTTTCAATGTACCGCTTTTTGGGAGTAACGTTACCGACAAAAATTTAGAAAAAGTTTTTTTACACATATTTAAGCAACTCAACCAATTTGATGATATACATTTTTTGAAATTAATCAAAAATAGTACCATGGTGGAATAAATGACTGAAAACATGTGTAACGTTACCGACCATTTTGTATGAATTCATTGTATATTTACAGATGACTCCTTTTCCAAGTTGGAAACTATCTTGTCTCGAGTTTCCCCTCGGAGCTGGCGTTTCCCACAAGATCTATTACCATTACTGGCAATACATACTATTTATACCATGTACCGTAGGTACAAAGGTATATTAATTTCGTGCAAATGTATGTAACAGGCAGAAGGAAGCATTTCCGACCCCATAAAGTATATATATTCTTGATCAGCATCAACAGCCAAGTCGATATAGCCATGTCTGTCTGTCCATCTGTCCGTCTGTCTGTCTGTCCGTCTGTATGAACGCCTAGATCTCAGCAACTATAAGAGCTAGAGCCACCAAATTCGGTATGTAGGTCGGAATGTTTTGCACGCAGATCAAGTTTGTTTCAGATTTAAAAATTTCCCCCCCACTCCCCCGCAAATTAATAAAAACGTTTTGCAGCCACAAATATTACCATAGATCTTTCTTTTTTTTGCATAGGCATGCATGTGTAGAACATGTATCAATACCGAAAATCTGGTAAAGATCGGGTGAAAAACACAAAAGTTATTTACTTATCAGTGTGCTATCTGTTTTGCAGCTAGCAACAGGTGCATCCCAAAAAACAACAACAAAACTGATGAGCGCAAGAAACTAACTCCCGTGCGCAAAAAAAGAGAGAGGGTTATCTCTTTCTCTGTCTTGCACACGCAAGTGCATGAGATGGTGGTGGTTTTGCAAAGAGCGAGTTTGTTTACATTTCTCTAATAGGCAAAAGTCTCGATCAGCTGACTTTTGTTTATCGTTGTCCAAGAGCTAATTCGAGCGGCGATATATTTTGGTACATGGTATATAACAGTCGTTCACGAACGACTGTAGCTTTCTTACTTGTTTTATTATATCTTCATTATCGCGGTACGGCAAAATTTCCGCTTTTAGTTTGCTTCCACATTTACAATGGCCTGCGTATTTATTGAATGAAATGTTTAGTGATAATATTGTTGATTGAATTAGTAATAATATTTTTACAAAATTTTCTACTACAGATGAACTCTATTGCAAATATTGAATATTCAAATGTTTTTATTATATATTATCAGCCATGCTCCGGTAATCGAATTCGGTAAATTTTTACGATTACGATATGAAATCGTAAAATCGGTGCTCCGGTTTTCGAAATCGTAAAATTTTTACCGAATTGGAAAACGGGCACCTTTGTCTGCCCGAAATGAAAAGTAAATTCCTTTTTTTATATCAAATCATATCTAATTTACTAAGGGAAAAAAATAGTTTACTCAGTGGTCTATCATTCTGGCACGTTGTTATTTTATAAAAATTTTATTTCTGACCCCACCTCAAATTTGACAAACCAAATTTTGACGTCGGCAATAAGCAATCTCGATTTGGCCAAATGTAGAAAAGTACTTGGTCGAAAGTTATCGCCAGGGCTGCCATACTTTTGGTGGAATGAAACAACCAGGTAAAAATACTTATAAAATTAAAATGAATTCATTAATAAATTTAATTTATGGCCCTGCTCATAAATGTTTTTTATAAATAATAATTTATTTATTTAATTTATTTTAATTACTTTTATTGTGAGAATACAGTAAAAAAGTTAGTGAAAACATCGGAATTAAAACTGTGAAAAATGTGGCAGCCCTTTTTTTGTGAAAATCAGCTTGAACAGCTGTTTACTGTCGACTGCTGTTTACCGGCGAATGAATATTTGAAAATGTAAGTAGAAAAGTATTGATTGCTTATTTTCAATTAAACACAGATCTATTTTTTTAGAGGCAAACATAAATCATCATTCCAAGTCGAGGTGATGCTGCGGTTTATGAAAGATAACCCTGATTTGGCAATGGGCTTTTCAAAAGGGGACAAGGTGGCTTCAGATGCGAAGTGGACCGAACTCTGCAACGCCTTGAATGGAGTTGGCCCTCCAACAAAAGATGTTGCAGGTTAGAAGAAGGTATGAATATTCAACCAATATAAGAAAAGTAGTTTATTTTAATAATATATTTCAGATTTGGTGTGATTGGAAGGGGAGCATCAGAAAGAAACTGGCCAAAAACAAGGCCGAGATCAGGGCCACTGGTGGGGGTCCATATTCACAGGTGCCAGTAATTGAAATGGAGGAGGAAGTGGCCAAGCTATGCGGCTTGTATGAAATGGTCGACGGAGTTCGCGCGGCAGTATATGGAGCTCCATCTTCCGTGGTGCATGTGCCGGATAAAGACAGCGAAGACGATGCAGAACAAAATGATGAAGAACCGTCAACTTCTAATGTTTCCGAAGAGCCGAGAACCAAGCGCCGTCGTAGAAATCGAGCCGCTTCTCTCGACCTCCAGAGTCTGTGCGAGACTCAACTCTCAATGATGAGCCAGCTCTGCTCCTCGATGACAGAGCATTTCCAAAAAATTGAGGATATTCAAAAGGAGGTCCTTGAGGACCTTTCTCAGTAATGGTCAAATTTCGCCTTCTACATAGGTTGTGCAAAGCACAGCATGCATTTACAATCGTACAACAAAACGATGGCTCATAATTTAAACATCGTTGCAGGCAACGGAAACGACTTTTAAGCACTCCAATCGTTCGTTCGGGCTCGAGCATGCCTTAAATTAAATGTATGCTGATAAGTTCCAATCTCTGCGCTCCTGTAGGGAGTTAAAACAAAGCTCTCTAGCGCGTATCCGAGTCCGCCAAAACAAAATGTCTGTTTATGATGGTCGATAAGAATTCTCTGGCACTAGAGTGGTTTCATATAAAAGAATCATGGCATGGCCCAGGGTGAGTGGCATCAATGGCGAAGATCTCCATATTGTCGTTGCAAACCTTAGGAACTAAAAAGTTTTATACGTATCTCTGTATAACAGATGCAGACATTGTACTTACCACCATTGCGTTCAAACTATAATAACCCTTTCTATTAAAGAAAACAGAAGAATTGTTTACAGGCTTCTGAATTCTAATATGAATTCCATCCAAACAGGCAACTATTCTTAGCAGTTGATATCTCCTAAAGAAGTATTCGGAAGATATCTGCATTTGTTCGGTGGACATCTGAAGGGATATAGCATCCCGACACAGAACCCTGTCTAGCAACGGAATAAATATATGCAGAATCTTTCCAAATGTGCTTCGCCCAATATGATGATCCTTGGCCACTGAAAGCTGATAGCAGCCAGTAGCAAGATACCGCAACACTGCAGCCAATTGGATTGAGTGTGACAATGTAGTTACTTGCAAATGTGGCTTGACTGCCTCCAAAACCTTTCTGCACGTATGTTTGTCAATCCTATAGGAATTAACAAAGCTGAAAAATTAAAAGTTACTGGCGGAATGTTCAATATCTGTAAATATCGTCAGTTATATTCAGCCATGCTCCGGTAATCGAATTCGGTAAATTTTTACGATTTCGATTTGAAATCGTAAAATCGGTGCTCCGGTTTTCGAAATCGTAAAATTTTAACCGAATTGGAAAACGGGCACCTTTGTCTGCCCGAAATGAAAAGTAAATGCCTTTTTTATATCAAATCATATCTAATTTACTAAGGGAAAAAATGTTCACTCAGTGGTCTATTGATGTTTATTCCACACCACCACAAGATCATTCTGGCACGTAGTTATTTTATAAAAAATTTATTTCTGACCCCACCTCAAATTTGACAAACCAAATTTTGCCGTCGGCAACAAGCAATCTCGATTTGGCCAAATGTAGAAAAGTACTTGGTCGAAAGTTACCGCCAGGGTTGCCATACTTTTGGTGGAATGAAACAGCCAGGTAAAAATACTTATACAATTTAAATGAATTCATTAATTAATTTAAATCAGGGCCATAAATGTTTTTTATAAATATTGCTATTTATTTTAATTACTTTTATGGTGAGAATACAGTAACCATCGGAATTAAAACTGGGAAAAATGTGGCAGCCATTTTGTGTGGGAATCAGCTTAAACAGCTGTTTACTGTTGACCTCAAACAGCTGTTTACCGACGATAGCAAAAATTTTACGAAAACCGGAGCACCTAAAATCGAAATCGTACGATTTTGGCCAAATCGAAATCGGGAAAAAATTACGATTACCGGAGCATGCCTGATTATTATTATATTTGTCGCATTATGAAGGTATTTTGACCACTGCGCTTGCAAGACGCTGCTGCGCAATGAGTTTGGTTTATTGTGAAATCATTCTATAATTTGACTACGACGCATAATATGACTGGCGCCAAAGTACCGAAACGAGTGAGGCGACGGCGTTGTCGCGCTGTCGCCAAGTGTAGTCCAGCTAGCGTGCGTAAAGAATAGATCGATGCGTAGAAAATGCGAGCAGTTGCATTCAGACGATTGCGCACGCCGGTTGGAATTCGCTTCACTCTAAAAGTTTATGTGGCAACATGGGAGATCAGGCGCAAGAAAATAACAACGCTGCGACATCAGAAGCGGGATCTGCTTTGCCTACAAGTATCACCGATGCATACCTGGCAGCTTTACAAGTGCAAAACAACAACCTATTGGAGATCATCAAAAATATGCAGACACCAAAGGCATCGGCAACTGATGAAAAGGGAAAACATATAACTCTCCCAAAGTTTCATCCTGAGGGAGCTGGTGCAGATGCCTCAGCTTGGTGTGCAACAGTGGATCTAATTTTTGCTGATAAAATGCCCGAAGGTAGCAGCCTGATGATAACTTTAAGTAAGGCGCTAGAAGGAAGTGCATCACAATGGCTGTCCCAAATATGCTTTGCTGGCATCACATGGCCACAATTTAAAGAACTCTTCGTTCAACGCTTCGTTGGCATCGAAACGTCTGCTGCCACACTGATGAAAATTTTGAACGGGCGACCAAAGTCTGGAGAAAGTTACACCGAATATGGAAGCCGAATCGTCACCTTACTTATGTCCAAATTTAAATCTATTGATTTGGAGGAAATTGCGGTTTCACTTACTCTGGCTCACATGGCACAAATTGATGACAAATTGTCGCGCTGGGTTTTTACAAACAATATTAAAACTCGAAATGACATGCAACAACAACTACAAGCGCACACTTTTAAAAAACGGAACCTTGATGACGACGCATCTACAACAGGCCCGGAGCGTAAAAAAGTCGAAGTATCTCTCTCAAGTGAAATGCAATTATTGTGGAAAGACTGGACATAAATATGCTGAATGTCGTGCTCGGCAGAGGTCACAAAATCAAGGAAAAAGTCACAACGGAAGTTCAACGCAAGGATCAAAAGACCGGTCAACAGTCAAATGTTTCAAATGCGACGAGCTTGGTCACTTCGCATCCGCCTGTCCAAAAGGACGATCACGAGGAAACGACCAAGTAACCGAGAAACGTGTTGACATCTGTACTGTAACTCCACCATCAGGAACAGTAAGAAGTTCAACCGGTGAGTCTGTTCCATTTTGCTTCGACTCTGGCGCTGAATGTTCCTTGGTTAAGGAAAGCGTCGCCGATAAATTTAGTGGCAAAAGAATTAATAACATTGTTAAATTAAACGGCATATGTAATGATTCAATATGTAGCACTCAACAACTATTATGTAATATAAATATTGATCAATGTTATTTTGAGATTTTGTTACATGTTATTATGGATAAGTATTTGAAATATGACGTACTAATTGGTCGTGAAATTTTAGGCCAGGGCTTTGACGTAACCATGGACGCTGACAAATTTCAAATTTACACAACCAAAAGAGTAGAATCGTTAGTAATTACCAATTATGAAGAAGTAATAGAATCAAATCGTGAACTTGATGATCTTGATAAGGCAGCCTTGAAAAAAATTCTAAAATGTTTTTCAGATTGGTTTATTGATGGAATACCAATGACTAGAGTCACCACAGGGCAGTTGGAAATTAGATTAATAGATCAGCAAAAGACAGTACAACGGCTGCCATATAGGCTTAGTGAAGAAGAGAAAATCAAAGTGCGGGGTAAAGTTGATGAATTACTAAAAGCTAAGATTATTCGGCCAAGCTGTTCACCTTTCGCAAGTCCCATGATGTTAGTCAGACCAAATTGCTAGGCTTCGGGGTGCTAAATATTTTTCCTGCAAAGATATGGCAAGCGGGTTTTACCAAATTCCAGTCCATGAGGACTCAATTGAACGAACAGCATTTGTAACGCCAGAGGGTCAATACGAGTTCTTGACAATGCCGTTTGGTTTGAAAAACGCACCATCTGTGTTCCAGCGGGCTATAATGAAGGCCCTAGGAGCTTTAGCTTACACTTATGCAATTGTGTATATTGATGATGTTCTCATAATAGCAGAAAGCAAAGAAGATGCGCTAGTTAGATTGCAGAGAGTATTGGAGACATTAAGTAAGGCTGGATTTTCATTTAATGTCACTAAGTGTTCCTTTCTCACCACAAAAATAGAGTATGTCGGATTTGAAATAAGCAACGGAGAAGTCAGGCCAAATTCACGAAAAATTCAAGCTTTAAAAGCATTACTATCACCCCAAAATGTCTCACAGCTAAGACAATTCATTGGTTTAGCCACATATTTTCGGCAATTTGTGTTAAATTTCTCCCAAACACTTAAACCTCTGTATCTTCTCACATCTAAGAAAAACACAGACTTTGTTTGGTTACCAGTGCATGAACAGGTGCGAATAAAAATAATAACTATATTGACCCAGACGCCAGTTTTAATCATATTCGATCCGCAATACCCAATAGAGCTGCATACTGACGCAAGTTGTATTGGGTATGGAGCGATCCTGTTACAAAAAATTGACAATAAACCTCATGTTGTAGAGTATTACAGTAAGTGTACGTCTCCCGCCGAATCTAAATACCATTCATACGAACTGGAGACGTTAGCAGTGGTGAATGCTATAAAACACTTCCGACATTATTTGCAGGGACGTAAATTTGTAGTTTATACTGACTGTAATTCTTTAAAGGCCAGCCGCCCAAAACTAGATTTAACACCGAGGGTGCATAGATGGTGGGCGTTTTTACAGGCATTTGATTTCGAAATAGAGTATAGAAAAGGCGAGCGAATGGCGCATGTGGATTTTCTCTCTCGAAATCCAGTGCTAGAACAACACAAAAGTATGAATAAGATTTCAGAGTTACGAATCAATTTAACCGAGGTATCTGATAACTGGTTGGTTTCAGAACAACAGCGAGATACTGAGATACAAGAAATAATTGTAAAGTTTAAGAATAATGAGTTACCAGGAAATCTGGATAAAACATATGAATTGCGAAAGGGAATACTACATAGAAAAATACAGCGAAATAGTAAGACCAAATGTTTGCCGGTAATACCAAGGGGTTTTCGATGGGCCGTCATAAATCACGTCCATGAATCCATTATGCATCTTGGATGGGAAAAGACGCTGGACAAAGTCTATTGTTATTACTGGTTCGAAAATATGTCTAAGTATGTGCGTAAATTTGTAGATAATTGCATTACATGTAAAGTTTCTAAGCCACGAGTGGGAAAAGTGCAGGCTGAGCTGCATCCTATTCCTAAAATAGAAATACCGTTACATACGATACATATTGACATCACAGGCAAATTGAGTGGCAAAAATGATTTAAAGGAATATGTCATCGTTCTTATAGATGCCTTCACCAAGTTTGTTTATTTTTATCACACACTAAATATAGATTCTGATAGCTGCATTAAGGCTGTAAAATCAGCCGTGTCCTTGTTTGGTTTACCCACTAGAATTATAGCAGATCAAGGACGTAGTTTCGCCAGTAAAAGCTTTCGCGATTTTTGCTCCTCTCAAAAAAATAATCTACATTTAATTGCTACTGGTGCAAGTAGAGCAAACGGTCAGGTAGAACGTGTAATGAGTACCCTGAAAGGTATGCTAACGGCTGTCGAGTCTAGTCAGAGATCATGGCAGGATGCGTTGGCTGAAGTGCAGCTAGCAATGAATTGCACGATTAATCGTGTGACTAAGTTTAGCCCTTTGGAATTATTAATTGGTAAAGAAGCTCGACCTTTTGGCTTGTTGCCGCTAAACGAAGATAACAATGATGAAGTAGACAAAGAAAATTTGAGAAAGGAGGCTAAAAAGAACATGAAAACTCAAGCAGAATATGATAAAGATAGGTTTGATAAAAATAAGGCTAAGATAGTACATTTCAAAGTGGGTGATCACGTTTTGCTCAAAAACGAAGAACGTCATCAAATTAAACTCGATCCTAAATTTAAAGGGCCATTTGAGATAATTGAAATATTGGATGGAGATAGATATACGCTAAAATCTTTAACATGTAAACGAACATATACATACATAAGTATTCTCACGAATGTTTAAGAGCAATACCAAATAATAAGATACACGATGAGTTATGTAAAGATAGGGACAGCACAATAGAAGTTGTGTCTGTTGCCCACTAGAGAAACTGAAGACCGCACCATATGTGTTAAAGGAACTACACAGATGATAAGAAAATTATGTGTAAAAGGAACTACACAAAAGATAAGTTAATTATTTGTAAAAGGGACTAAAAAATTTGTTTGGTTTAAAAGATTAAGAGAAAAATGTGTTAAAGTAATTACACGAATGGTATGATTTATTACATTTAAATTATGTTACGAAAATGTAAATAATTTAGTCATGTTATGATAAGAATGAAGCTGAAACTAATTTGAATCAGTAATAAATTGAATGGAAATAATTCTTTGAAATATCCAGAGAGTCTTTGAATCCTGAAGTATTGTCACTTATGTGGTAGATTTAAGACAACACACGAGGACGTGTGTTATGTCAGGAAGGCCGTGTCGCATTATGAAGGTATTTTGACCACAGTATGTGTCTGTCACATTATTACCATTTTTTGACCACTGCGCTTGCAAGACGCTGCTGCGCAATGAGTTTGGTTTATTGTGAAATCATTCTATAATTTGACTACGACGCATAATATGACTGGCGCCAAAGTACCGAAACGAGTGAGGCGACGGCGTTGTCGCGCTGTCGCCAAGTGTAGTCCAGCTAGCGTACGTAAAGAATAGATCGATGCGTAGAAAATGCGAGCAGTTGCATTCAGACGATTGCGCACGCCGGTTGGAATTCGCTTCACTCTAAAAGTTTATGTGGCAACATGGGAGATCAGGCGCAAGAAAATATCAACGCTGCGACATATTTATTATTATTATTATATGTATAAATGATTTAATTTAAAAATAAAAAACACAGCAAAACAAAATAATTCATAATTAAAGCATTAAAAATATAACAATTGTGAATTAATCAATTTCTAACAAATTACAGGTCGACGACAATAATATCATTGTTATTCTTTTTTATTTTTCTTTGACCTGTTATGTAAGGGTCTGATCTCAAAAGAAGTATTTTAATTAAATCCGTGTTCGTGATTGTGCGAGACATCTTTCGGATATGCTGCAGTCGGTTTTTTTTAATTTCCTTGTTGTTTGACTCTGCAGCTTCCTCTGGAGCTCCCCAATCGACACCAACGCGTGCTCTATAGCCTTCGGCCCATGAATTAAAATTTTATGAAGTGTAACTGGGAGGTAGTACCATGGATATATATTGATTAATTGTTCTGCAGTATCAAATGCAAAGGCTTCAAATTTGTTTAAATCTATGGTGTAGCCTGATGCTAAGGCTTGCAATATACTCGTAGTTGCGCCACCTTGTTGAAGCCTCCTTGTCCCCTTTTGAAAAGCCCCTTGCCAAATCAGGGTTATCTTTCAAAAACCGCAGCATCACCAGATCTGTGTTTAATTGAAAATAAGCAATCAATACTTTTCTACTTACATTTTCAAATATTCATTCGCCGGTAAACAGCTGTCGACAGTAAACAGCTGTTCAAGCTGATTTTCACAAAAAAAAGGGCTGCCACATTTTTCACAGTTTTAATTCCGATGTTTTCACTAACTTTTTTACTGTATTCTCACAATAAAAGTAATTAAAATAAATAGCATTATTTATAAAAAACATTTATGAGCAGGGCCATAAATTAAATTTATTAATGAATTCATTTTAATTTTATAAGTATTTTTACCTGGCTGTTTCATTCCACCAAAAGTATGGCAGCCCTGGCGATAACTTTCGACCAAGTACTTTTCTACATTTGGCCAAATCGAGATTGCTTATTGCCGACCGCAAAATTTGGTTTGTCAAATTTGAGGTGGGGTCAGTGTCGCGGATCGAATATTGTAATCGATAGGCTAGTTAGTATTTTTGAGAAGTCCGAATGTGGAAGGATTTGTAAGCCCATGTGTGTCTGGGCACATTGTTTTTCGCCATTGTAAATTGCCGGGAAAATTTAGCTTTTCATTGTCGTGTAAGAGTTGGAGGACACACTGCGGTGAGCTAATAAGTTAAGTTAAGTTGCAATTGTGAAACATTGAATTCTTCCAGAATAAAACGTGTTCTACTACCACGGATTAGTCTGCCCTTTCTTTCGGGAACCAATGCGTGGGGTAGCCGTTTAAGGCAACTCCATGTGACGCACGACGACAACCTTTTATTCGCAGTCCTAGGGCGACTGCAGGGGCAACTTGCGCTGGAATGACGGTTTAGACGGCCAGCAAGAGAGTTGCCGGAGCTGGAGTGACGGTTTAGACGGCCAGCGAGGAGGATTTGTGCAAGCGCAGCCAGCGCTACGTACCGGCAGAGGCGTCGCAGTCAGCGACATAGAGGGACGCAGCCAGCGCCGAACGCCGGTACGAACGGGTCGCAGCCAGCGACAAGGAGACGCAAGAAGCGTCATTTGTGGAGACCGCAGCCAGCGGTCAGAAGGCGCAAGGAGCGCCAAGCATCCGTGGCCGCAGCCAGCGGCACGAGGCGTCAGAGACGCCATTTTGGACGCGCAGAGGCGCCGCCATTTTGGAGCTGGGGAAGATGCAGCATTCCCCCAGGAAGAGTGCCCGGCTGAACGGAGGGGAAGCCACCCCTATAACAACAGTGAGTCAGCAGCCAGCCAGTAGTGGAGCAGGAACTCGGACGCGGGTGAACATCACGGCGGCGCCGATTCCTTGCCCGGCCACTACGGTGACTACAGTAGCTTCCCAATCCAGAAGTACTGCTGTCACAGCTGCGAGTTCAGTGCCGGAGGTGAACCAGCCCCTCGCGTTGGAACTCATGGAGAGGATCGCAGCGTTGGAGAGGGAGCTGGAGAAGGCTAGATCGCTGGAAAGTGTGAGCACAACCAATTGCGCGCCAATCGCAGTTGGCCCAAGCGCAGTTGGCGCCAACAGTGGAGCGTCGGGGCGGCCGCCATTTTGGAGCGGCCCGCCAATACCCACATCTAACGGAGAGGCCTTACATAACGGGGTCGGGTCGGTGCCATACAACGGTGACGGTGCGAGCGGTGCGGCCTGCACGCTGCCGCCATCTTCGAATGGACCGCCATTGCTAACGACTAGCAACTATTTTGTGGAGCCACTGTGTGCAACAGGCACCGAGCAGCCGGCGCATGGACTCGTGCTACCGGGCGAGAGCATCCACAATGCGGCAACAGCATCGCCACTTGTCGGATCCTACGCCGCGATGACGCCGAGTGGAATCCAGGCAGCATATGGGCCAAGGAAGCTTCCGGACTTGCCTATATTTGGAGGGCAGCCCGAGGAGTGGCCGATCTTCAGCTGTGCGTTCGTGGAGACGACCCGAGCGTACAACTGCACGGACCTGGAGAACAACCAGAGGTTGTTGAAGGCGCTGAAGGATGAAGCGCGCGAGGCAGTGAAGGCGCTATTGATTCATCCAGGGAATGTCAGCGCCGTGATGGAGCAGCTGCGCTTTAGGTTCGGCCGACCAGAGCAGCTTATACGCAGCCAGCTCAACAACGTGCGAGAGGTGCAGCCAATTTCGGAGCACAATTTGGCGAAGATCATTCCCTTCGCGACCCGAGTGAGTAACCTCGCGGCCCTCCTGCAGTCAGCGAAGGCGGAGCAGCACCTGGGGAACCCAACCCTCATGGAGGAGCTTGTGGCCAAGCTTCCTACGAGCAAGCGAGTGGACTGGGCCAGGCATGCTGCAACGATTGCGCCCTTTCCCACTGTAGTCCACTTCAGCGCGTGGCTACAGGAGTACGCAAACGTGGTGTGCACGGTTTTGGACGTCGAGGGAAAGGAGCCGAGGCGTCGACTTCTACATGCAAGCGTCGACCATATTGATTGCGATCAACAGGATGATCGGCATGGAGGTTGTCCCATCTGTGGAGGACAACATGGAATATTGAACTGCAGAGAATTTATTGGAGCTTCGCCACTTGGAAGGTGGAGCAAGGTGAAGAGGCATCGGCTCTGCTTCAACTGCCTGCGAAGCGGGCACACGGCTAGATCCTGCAATACGCAAGGTGAGTGCCAGATCAATGGATGCCGAAGGGAGCATCACCGTCTGCTACATGGTGCGGACGAGGAGCGAAGGCCGCTGCAGCGAGGTGGCTTCAGACGCCACGAAGGGAACCAGCAGCCAGCAGTTTCCAGACGCAGCCCGGCCAGGAGGCCTTCGCTACCAGATGGTCACAGGGACCAGGAGAGGAACCGGCAGCCAGCCGTTCCCAGCAACAGCCTGGAGAGAGGAGCTCCGCGTGAAACGGGAGCGCCCATGCAGAGGAATTTGAGCTGCGTTGACGCCGAAGGAGGCCGCCTACTGTTCCGTATACTGCCGGTTACGCTGTACGGGGCGGGGCGAAAAGTGGAAACGTATGCGCTCCTAGATGAGGGATCCTCCGTCACGATGATCGATGACGAGCTACGCAGGGATCTTGGAGTGCAAGGAGAGCGTCGGCAGCTAAATATCCAATGGTTTGGAGGTAAGGCAACCAGAGAGCCTACCAACGTGGTGAGTCTGAAGATAAGTGGAGTTGGAAAGCCCACTCGCCATGTATTGAAAAACGTTTATGCTGTTTCGAGTTTGAGTTTGCCGATACAGACATTGAGCCGACGAGATGTCCAGGGCGTGCACAGGGATGCGCGTCTGCCGATGAAGCCTTACAGCAACGTGGAACCGAAGCTGCTCATCGGCCTGGATCACGGACATCTGGGATTGCCACTTAGGACGAGGCGGTTCGCTAGAGAAGGACCGTATGCGGCCGCAACCGAGCTGGGCTGGGTTGTGTTTGGGCCTGTAAGTGGGCAATCGACTACGCCGTCACCGAGGTCCTGCCTACTTGCCGTGTCAGTGGATGACGCGATGGAAAAGATGGTGGAGGACTACTTCGACATGGAGAACTTTGGAGTGAAGCCCGCGCCGCCGGTCGCAGCCAGCGACGATGTTCGGGCCCAAAGGATACTCGAAGACACCACGGTGAAAGTGGGGCGTCGCTACCAGACGGGATTACTCTGGAAGGACGACCACGTTGTGCTGCCACCGAGCTATGAGATGGCGTACAAGAGGCTGGTCAACGTCGAGAAGAAGATGAAGCGCAACAAGCCGATGGCGCAGGAATACGATCGGATTATAAAGGATTACGTGTCTAAAGGATACGCGAGGAGGCTGCAGCCGGATGAGGTCGCGGTAAGGAGCGATCGCCTATGGTATTTGCCACACTTTGGTGTCGAAAACCCAAACAAGCCCGGCAAGGTACGGCTTGTGTTTGATGCCGCAGCCAAAGTTGGAGGAACCTCGCTAAACTCGGAGCTGGACAAAGGGCCTCAGCACTACAAGCCTTTGCCAGCTGTGCTCTTTCATTTCAGAGAGGGAGCCGTCGGAGTCTGCGGTGACATCAAGGAGATGTTCCACCAAGTGCTGATCCGACCCGAGGATAGATGTTCCCAACGATTCCTCTGGAGAGATGGCGACGACGAGAGAGATCCGGATGTCTATGAGATGAACGTAATGACGTTTGGAGCAGCCTGCTCGCCGAGCGCTGCGCATTACGTAAAGACTATGAATGCCCTGAAGTATCGGGATTCGGATCCGAGAGCGGTCAAGGCCATCACCGACTACCATTATGTCGATGACTATGTGGACAGTTTCGCTACAGAGAGCGAGGCTATCAGCGTATCTACCCGAGTGAAGGAGATACACAAGGATGCTGGATTCGAGTTATGCCAGTTTTCATCCAGCTCACCCACCGTGGAGACGGCTTTAGGACCTGGTCGAGTCAAGAGCGTCGGGTGGGGTGAGGCTGAAGAGAAGATCCTCGGAATGCGTTGGCAAGTAGCAACAGATGACTTCAGATTCAACGTGGAGTATCATCGAGTGCCAAGCAGCGTCCTGAGTGGAGATCGAATCCCTACGAAGAGGGAATATTTGAGCCTGGTGATGTCAACGTTTGATCCCCTGGGATTCCTGTGCTGCCTCATGGTTACAGCGAAGCTGCTGCTGCGAGAGATTTGGAGGCAGAAGATCCAGTGGGACGAACCACTACCGGAGGAGTTAAGCAAAGCCTTTGCGACTTGGCGCAAAGAGATGGACGCCGTGGGACAGTTCCGATGTCCGCGCCATTATTTTGGGCGTGGAGCAGTCCGGGCCGTAGAGTTGCACGTCTTCGTGGATGCTAGTCAGGCAGCATTCGCGGCGGTGGCCTATTGGAGGGTCACATATGAGGACGACGACGTGCAGGTGGTCTTCGTGAGTGCGAAGACGAAGTGTGCCCCAATGAGAACGATGACGATCCCACGGCTGGAGCTGCAGGCAGCAGTTCTTGGAACCAGGCTGATGAACACTGTCAAGGAGGAGCACAGTGTGGTCATCACGGACCTGGTGTTATGGACGGACTCTAAGACGGTGCTGAGATGGATCGGCAGCACCCACCGCCGGTATAAGCAGTTTGTTGGCAACCGAGTGGCGGAGATTCTGGAGTCGTCGAAGGTTTCCCAGTGGAGATGGGTGCCTACAGCCGACAATGCGGCTGATGATGCGACGCGGTCGCAAAAAGGAGTCGACCTTAGCCAGGAATCAAGGTGGCTAAGAAGACCAGCATTTTTGAGGCAGCCAGCAGCCAGCTGGCCGGGGCCTGAGGAAGGAACTGAGCGTGTTCCAGATGCCCCTGATGAAAAAGAGATGCCCAGTGAGTTTGCATTAGTTGCGGCAAACGATTTTGTTATCCCGTTTCAGAGATTCTCGAGCTTCAGTCGCCTGGTGAGGACCACAGCCTGGGTCCTACGGTTTGCGCGCTGGTGCCGCAGACAGAGAAGCGAGCCCGAGGAATACGGCCTTACTGCAGCAGAATGTAAGGCCGCGGAGAACCTGTTGGTCAGACAGGCACAGTTGGAGTCGTTCCCCGACGAAATGAGGTCGGCGGAAACTGGACAGGACGTCGCTAGATCGAGCGACATTCGAGGGTTGGTGCCCTACCTAGACGAGGACGGGATTCTGCGAGCTTACGGCAGAATTGATGCCGCACTGTGCATGCCGTACAGTGCGAGGAGGCCCGTAATACTGTCACACAGGCACAGTCTGACAGAGCTGATTGTGAGAGACTTCCACGCCAGGATGAAGCATCAAAATGTGGATGCTACCATTGCGGAGATCCGGACAAAGTTCTGGGTCACAAAGATGAGGCGTGTGATGCGGAGGGTCATCTCATCGTGCAACGAGTGCAAGTTGCAGCGAGCGCGGCCGATGCCGCCGATAATGGGACCCCATCCGGAAGACAGACTGGATGCGGGTGGATGGCCATTCAAATACACAGGACTGGACTACTTTGGGCCACTGCTGGTGACTGTGTCCCGTCACAAGGAGAAGCGTTGGGTCGCCTTGTTTACGTGCTTGACGACAAGGGCGATTCACCTGGAGCTGGCGCATGACCTGTCGACGGATTCCTGCATAATTGCGATCAGGAACTTCGTCTGCCGTAGAGGGCCAGTACATAGACTGCGCAGCGATAACGGCAAGAACTTCGTGGGAGCTGACAGGGAACCCAGACGCTTTGGTGACGTATTCGAGATGGAGAACCTTCAGAGTGAGTTGTCAAGCAGAAGCATTGAATGGGTTTTTAATTGTCCAGCGAACCCGTCTGAGGGCGGAGTTTGGGAGCGCATGGTGCAGTGCGTCAAGAGAGTACTGCGTCATACCCTGAAGGAAGTTGCGCCGAGGGACCATGTATTGGAGAGTTTCCTGATTGAGGCGGAGAATATTGTAAATTCGCGTCCGCTCACCCACTTGCCTGTGGATGCGGACCAGGAGGCGCCGTTGACGCCAAACGATCTACTCAAGGGATTAGCCAATCTGCCGGATACGCCTGGATTGGATACGGAGCTGCCCAAGGAGGGTTCTACGAGGAAGCAGTGGAGGATTGCTCGCCTGCTACGAGACCGATTCTGGAGGAGGTGGGTCATGGAGTACCTGCCCACGCTTGTACGCCGCGAGAAGTGGTGCCGCCGAACGGAGCCCATCCACCAGGGTGATATGGTCTTCGTCTGCGATCCTGCCTTGGCCCGACGAGAGTGGCGCAAGGGCATCGTGGAGGGGATCTACAGCGGAGCTGATGGAGTCGTCAGACGTGCCAAGGTGCGCGTGAACGACAACGGCCTATCTAGGATAATGATGCGACCCGTCTCTAAACTTGCAGTTTTGGATTTGAGTGAAGCGGTTCTTCACGGGGTCGGGGATGTCGCGGATCGAATATTGTAATCGATAGGCTAGTTAGTATTTTTGAGAAGTCCGAATGTGGAAGGATTTGTAAGCCCATGTGTGTCTGGGCACATTGTTTTTCGCCATTGTAAATTGCCGGGAAAATTTAGCTTTTCATTGTCGTGTAAGAGTTGGAGGACACACTGCGGTGAGCTAATAAGTTAAGTTAAGTTGCAATTGTGAAACATTGAATTCTTCCAGAATAAAACGTGTTCTACTACCACGGATTAGTCTGCCCTTTCTTTCGGGAACCAATGCGTGGGGTAGCCGTTTAAGGCAACTCCATGTGACGCACGACGACAGTCAGAAATAAATTTTTTATAAAAGAACAACGTGCCAGAATGATCTTGTGGTGGTGTGGAATAAACATCAATAGACCACTGAGTAAACTATTTTTTCCCTTAGTAAATAAGATATGATTTGATATAAAAAATGGCATTTACTTTTCATTTCGGCCAAAATTCGGTAAAAATTTTACGATTTCGAAAACCGGAGCACCGATTTTACGATTTCAAATCGAAATCGTCAAAATTTACCGAATTCGATTACCGGAGCATGGCTGAAAATATTAACCAAATATTTTTGTATTAAATTATAGAGGTCCAACTGTATTAGAGGAATGAAAATATTGTCACAATATTTTTGTAAACTATAGGTTTTAAAAACATACATAAACATGTATGTATGTACTTATGGGATGATGATGTGCTGTGTACAGCGTGTGGAGGCTGATATATTGGACGTTGATGCACTACGATCAGTACATTCAAGTGGCCCATCTGACACCAAGCACGTGCCTGTTCGTGTTAGGTGATGTTAGGACATCCAGCTTCCTTTTCCCATAAGTAACAAATCTTTTCCTATGAGGTTTTGTGTTTTTTTATTTTGATTCTATTTTCTAATTGTGCAAGATAAACGAGTGCCGTAGCGTCAGTCAAAAAGAAGAGAGATCTATGTATTAGAGCTGTACAAACCTCGATAGTACTATCGATAGTATCGTTAGTGGATGTGCTTCGCGATACCTCGATTGTTTTTTTTCCACCAAACGCGATATATCGCGTTGCGAGGTTTATCA
This sequence comes from Drosophila bocqueti, assembly GCA_018151655.1. Classification (NCBI taxonomy): domain Eukaryota; kingdom Metazoa; phylum Arthropoda; class Insecta; order Diptera; family Drosophilidae; genus Drosophila; species Drosophila bocqueti. The sequence goes on from JAECXF010000090.1 coordinate 58,316, forward strand.
CTACTTTTAGAAGCGTGTGACGAAATTACAAGTGACGAATTGGATATCGAAAATTATAAAAAAATGGACAAGTTTCTGGCAATAAATTCAGGTAAATTAATGTAATGAATTGATATAAGTATGACGAAACTTGGGTACGGTTTTCTTCCACTTCTTCTGCGTCCATCTTGAGTAGCACAGCAGGTCGCCTGCGTATTCTTCTTTCAATCGTTCTCACCAGAATAACTGTGTGCGTCGCTCTCTCTCAATGCTTTACTTCGATTTCGCCACTTCTCAAGTATTTCATCATACTACTTTCGTTACCACAAAACTCTACAAAGCTTATGCTCATTTGAGTATACCTTCAAACGATGCTCTCTCAATAACGGAACTCTCTCTTTGATAGATGTGCCCAGTTCTTTATTTTTAACATGTCTTAATAATGACAATATCGGTTATATTCAAATAATATAGTCACCGACTAACAGCCAACGCGTACTGACGTCGTCTCTCCGCAGTCTCCAGTTGTTACACTTTGCCATCACTCTTTATTTAAACTCTCTCGCTCATACACGCGTAAATTTAAATAAACAACAAAAATCTCAGCAAAAAACAATTAATATATCATCATGGCCCCCGGGCCTCCAAACCTAGGGGATAATCGCTTTGCAAGTCTTAGCGTTAGCCCCAAAACAAAAAAGAAAGACATTACAGCAAACTCCCTGAAAACTCACCTCAAAAAATAGTGACAAACATATGTATAACGGATTTCTTATGTTTCGCTGTTGATCGCGCTCTCCGCATAATCTGCAAAGACATAATCAAAATCAATCCCCTACAAGAAGGCAGTCTCCTGATGCTAGTTAAAAACAAGCAAACCGCAGACACATTTTTAAACACAAAGAAACTCCCTGGCATTTGCGATATCCAATGCAGCCTCCACGACTCCCTTAATTTTGTAAAAGGAACCATCTACGCTCCATATCTGGTGAACATCCCCGAAGAGGAAATAGTTGCTGAATTAAAAACCCAAAATATAAACTCAGTCTTTAAATTTACAAAGTTGATCGACGGTACACCCAAGCCCACGGGACTGATCTTAGTGACCTTCGACCTGTACACCCTACCCAGCAAATTGGACGTCGCCTGGCACACTACTAGAGTTCGAGAGTATATACCAAACCCAATGAGATGCAAAAACTGCCAAGTATTAGGGCACACAGCAAAACACTGCAAGAACCCTTCCATGTGTGTTTCTTGCAACTGCTCTCCACACGTTCCCGATTTCTGCACTCGTACACACTGCGCAAACTGCAACGGGGATCACCCTGCCTCCTCCTCCTCATGCCCAAAGTACATCCAGCAAAGAGAACTACTCCGCATCAAAACGACCAAGAAATGCAGTATGAGAGAAGCAAGAATATTATTAAAACCACAAATACTCAACAACACATCAAATTCATCATCAACATTTGGAGCAGTCGCTGCCAACAAACCAACACCGCTATTTACAGCATCATCACCAATAATTTCCACAAATATGCCAAAAGAAAATGACAAAAACTCAACAAATATCCCCGCTCCTCTTCACCGTGAATCCCTATCAGCAGTCTAATCTGCTTTAGCATCTCGCTCTTCTAACACAGAGCAGGTGCAAACTCAAACTCAATTCCAACTACATACAAGCACAGCTTCTGCTGCCCTCTTAGCAGAAAAAGAATACGCAACAAAAACAAAATTAAACAAAAAAATAAACTCATCACTCCCTCAACTCTCCGATCAATCTAATCTCTCATCTTCAATAAACAACTCAGACTCAGACGAGTCAATGGAAGAACGATTCTCTTAAGGGGGTCTTCTACTTACAATTTTTTTTATTTTCGATTTTTTTTTTTTTTATTTTTAATAAATACTAGAGGATCTGAGGAATACCCCATATAAAGGGTTTTGTAAAATTCGCATTCCTTCATGGGTAAACGAAGCCCGAAAGATTGCCACCTCTATACGTTTCGACCATTTTTCCTATCTTTAAGACCCTACATGACCTTTAAGAAAGAAAAAAAAATCTTTTTTATAAGGACCCGTTAATTGCACCCTTTTTTTTCTGAATAAACTGTTATATATTTTGAAGTTTTCAAGTTAAAAAAAAAATTTTTTTTAAATTATTTTTTTTTTAAAAAAAAAAAAACAGACCGAAAACAAAAAAAAGTTCAGGTATTCTACAGTGGTGTAACCCCTTAAGAACGGCGTCAACAATTAGCCACTGGCTATTGAAGGTGGTCTACCTGCAGGCATATTGTCAATGATTTTAAAAAAATTTTAACTGCGCACTTTAACTTCTTGCTGGTTTAAGCTTGGATAAACTTCACTGCACAAAATAGAAGTGTTCCAATTTCGGTTCTGTCGACATCGTTGCACGCACAAACACCGACACTGACGCCAATGTAATAGAAAAAACACACCGAATAAAAAATCCGCACATACGATTTAAAGCACGTACTATTTACACCTCATTTTTTTTAGTAGTATATTAAATCCTACATTTTCTTTAAGACAAGACTTAAACCAGTACTGATATTTCTTAAACTTAATATTTGAATTAAGATGTTCAACCGCCAAATAAAAAACAGCCCTGGATGTCGACAGACAAACATTAATACATGCATGGCCACCAGAGATCTGCAACGGGTATGATCGAATCATCTCGATCACCATACAAAAATTTTCGCTCAGTTCAACTCACTTCGCTCAGCCGAAATATGATCGTTCATGATGCATACCCGAAGCAAAAGCCGAAAGAATAATCAGGAACGAGTAAGCATTTTGTGTGCATGTTCGTGCATCAGATCTGATCGCTTCGGAACGATCAAAACGCTCATTTTGAGCTTCGTGAACGAGTAAAGGGAATGATCGTAGCTAAGAGTGCGTCGTCCCGAACAGAGCATGAACGTTTTGATTTGTATGTGTGTTGCGCAGGGATTGATCGCTCAGTACTCGAGTTAATCGTTCAGAAATGAGCATGATTTTATAAATTTTGTGTGTGTTTGTTACGCCGGAATGATAACGCAATTCTTATTTATTACAATTGCATCTCAAGAAATAATACAATTCTTAAGATGCAATTGTAATATATAAATAAATTATTTTGATGTATGGATGTTTATTAACTAATTAACAAAATTAAAATTATCAGTTTTTCATAAACTTAAAATTATCAGTTTTTCATAAACTAAATTAAATTTAAATTTTAATCTTATTGGTTAAACACTACGCGTGCCGGGCAACTCATTACAAATTAAGCCAATCGCACACAAAAAGTTCGGTTCAACGAGCGCGATCCGAACAGAAATGAACCTAAGTACACGATCAAACGCATTCGTGCAGATGGCTTCGTACGATCACAAACGATCAACTCAGTGTTTGTGAACGATCACGTTCAATCATGCTCAAGAAGCGAACGATCTCTACGATCAAATATACTCTATACAAGTATGTGCCCAACGATCACTCCAATCAGCTGATCTGAACGAGACGGTCATATACGATCCGAGTAAATGATTGGGTACTACCCGATAACTTTTTACTCGTTGCAGATCTCTGGTACCTATGTACCTATACCTATTCTGTACGCAATAACTTAAAAATTTTGCGACATGATGAAACTTTTTCGCTGATCTCATCTAGCTTGTTTATGTCCATTACGCACAGTTGAAGGGAGTGCGCAGCACACATTACAAGGTGAGTATTCGCCAGCTGTATGGCATCCAGTTTTCCCATCACATTTTCACCGTTAATGTCATCTCGTGTGTCTTCGTCAAAAAGAGATACCGATTCATCATTTAGAATTTGTATGATTTTGCTCCTACATTATAACTTTGCCAATTAACAAGAAATTTTCATATAATTTGAGATATGGCCATTTTGAATTATTCTAGAATTTAATTTAATTTTATTAAAATCGGACTACTATTCCCTATAGCTGCCATAGGAATATGTGCAATTAATTTATTTTGAAAGCTTTCTTGCTAGCAACATTTAGTTGGTGCGCAACATTTTTCACTGTCAACATGTTTCACTCAACATCTATATTATCGAAAAACACGCGAAAGCGAAAGGAACCGCAATCCTTAAATATACCATCAAAGAGGGGAACATCAGAATTCATTTCAAAGGTATGGTTCTTTGGGAAAAGTTTCCTATTTTGATCCCCAGAACACGAATTTCCTTAACGCATATGCGATTTTTTTGCCTCCATACAAATCGACCCGCCCTAATGTACATATATATGTATACTAGCTGACCCGGTGAACTTCGTCCCACCCATGATACAATTAGAAAGGTAGTCCAGTCAGATTTTGACAGGCACTGAAATGAACTGAGAGGCACTGAACTGAACTGAAAAATATTAACCCTTAACTGGCCCTTGTAGTTCAAACTAGCCTACTAGATATCAAAGAGGTGAATTTTATTTTTTTATAGTTTTATTTTTAACAATTTGCTTGCGGCAAATAGAACAATATGCCATGTTGACACAAGGGTTGACAAATTTTAATTTAACAAAATCGTTCTAGCACAACCTTCCCTGTCAAAAATCAAACATGTACTGATTTCAGTGCCTGACGAGAGAGCGACAAGTTCTGACTGGACTACCGTTCTAATTGTATCATGGTCCCACCTATCCGAATTGCCACAGCACTGCCACATAAATATTATTTGGGTATTTCAAAATACAAAACTTGACGTAAATTTCATGGCTACCACATCCATAGATTCAATATTTCTAATCTTACAGTCAGCAGGCAGCGACTAAAGCTGTATTGCGGACTACCCTTATCGGTTAGGGGGTAGATGTTAGATAGATGTTAGCCGATTCTCAGGCCTACAGAATATCCCCTCAAAATTTCATCCAAATCGGTCAAGTAGTTTCGGAGGAGTTTTCTTACAAAAAGTGTGACAGCAGAATTTTATATATAAGATGTTTCTATAAAGGAAAACATTAATTTAAATAAAAACTTAATTACAAAAGCGGCAAATTTAATTCTTTCACGAATAATTAACGGATAATTATTGGCAAATTCTGGCTAAAAGAGATTTTTGAAATGTGAAGGATTTCAGGAGTTGTCCTGCTAACTTGATATCAATTTAGCAGGGCAACTTTGTGTTTTCAAAAAATAAATAAAAATATTAAAAATAGAGCGTCAAATTTAATTATTTCATAAATAATTAACGGATAATTATCGGCAAATTCTGGCTAAAAAAGATTTTGAAAATATTGAAGTTTTAAGAAGTTGCCCTGCTAACTTGATATCAACTTAGCAGGGCAACTTTATGTTTTTAAAAAACAATATTAAAAACTTGATCAACAAATTTTGTATTTTTTTGACAAATAATAAACGGCACATTCTGAGAAGAAAAAATTTGGAGATCTTAAAGTTTTCTGGAGTTGCACTGCTAATTTGATATCAACTTAGCAGGACATAAAAAAAAAAAAGGATAAAAAATTGAACGGCAAATTTTTTTCTTTCACGAATAATTTTCGGATAATTAACGGAAAATTATGGCATAAACAAAATTTTGATTTTCCAAAGTTACCCGGCTAACTTGATGCACATTGGTAAATGTCGTATCCATGAAGATTGTAATATGACCGGGTGCACAAGTGTGTTTCGCTGACCAACATAATATCTATGTGATGATTTTGCACAAAAAGCCCAGCTCCAATGCCTTTTTGGCCAGCCCATCTGCGTTCCACACACCAATTTTTAATCCAATTCGACTCATGGTTGAGTTGGATGAACTGGGGGAAGTCCAGAGATTGCTTGAGCATATCCTGGAGCGTGTTTTGAAATAAGGCCAGTGATGAGAGTCATCATTGACATCATCATCTGCAACATTTTGTCAAGCTGAGATACGAGGACGGAAATTTTTTTCTTCAGATCTCATGAACATTTGTTCTTGTCGCTGGGGTGAATTTGGTTGCTGAGACGGTTGCTGGAGTTTTTGAGGGGGGTACGATGGGATGTAGCACCTCTACGTCGACTTACTGTCTGCTGGTAGACGAGACAGCCCTTGTAGCTTGCTGTATGATTACCTCCACAGTTAAAGCATTTTACTGGATGGAATTCTAACTGGCTGTCCTCAACAGCATGTTGCTGACCACATCTTACACAGATAACTTTCTTATGGCATCTAGTTTTTGTGTGGTTAAAAGATTGGCACCTATGGCATTGCACGACGTCATCCTTTTTGTGTGGAAGTTCGACGCGAATCCGTTGGCGACAGAGCGTCTGAGCTGGTACTGGCGTGATTGGGGTTGTTGTGGTTGACAGTTTGAGGAACGATAGTGGCTTCGTCGTCTGTGTCCATATCCGAAAGTACCGAGAACTGATTTGCGGATACAGTTGCTTTTGGGCTATTTGAGTTCCTTGTGATTTTGGTGGTCGAACTAGGTGAGCTTGATTCTAAGCGACGCTTGTTATTCTTGGGACGTGGGGTCCAAAAATCATCGTCTTCAGTATAAGAGTCTTGATATGAAATGGGTTGAGGAGTTGGAGGTCGCTGCATATAGGGCACTAAATTCATTTAATGAGCGATTGAGAGCATCTCTTATTTTCTTTTGGGCCGCAGCTACATTCGCTTCTATGTACATATATCAAAGTCAGATTCAGACATAGTGAAGGGTTTTCACTGCTTGACACTGCTTTACCGACTTCAAGATGACACTGCCCCTTTGGATATGCTCCAATAAGGCGGCCGTGGCCGCGATTTGTCTGTTGTCTTTTGCAACCACAGCAGTTTGCAATTATTTCTTATTTGTCTTTATTTACTTGTTATCGCGTAGAGCACAACTAGCGGTAAACGGGATCACTGACGTCGCGACTTTAGTTGCCGGGCTCACAAAAACAAGAATTTTTGCCACACAAATGGACTTGTCCATAGACTCGGCACAAAAACGCGTCTGCACTCCACGAAAGTATGATCGAGCCCACGCGACTGTTAGAAAAACTTATCTAGAAAGAAATTGCAGTTTTTTTTTTTGTAATACTAAATTCCGATTTAATGGAGCACACAAAACGAACACGTCCGGACCATGTGACAGTAAAGTCAAGACCTGCAATTATGTAATTATGTAAAATGCAAATATTAATGCTTGCAAAAAGTGTCATTTTTTTCAAACTGTCAGCAAAAGGACTGTCGCACGCGGACACGATTGAAAACTGAATCGAAAATAAACTTAAGCTTTGTTTTGTCTTGGCTCGTTCTATGCTCAACGAGTGAGCATAGCATTGTCGCTCACTTCGTACATTTGTTCACTTGGGACACTTTTCCGATTTGAAAGTGTCTTTTGCTGCGCGTGTGCTTTATTTGAAAGTTATTTTTTAAACTGTGTTGTAAAAATTGTTCCTTCTCAGCCCTTAATTTAATAATAATAAAATTTGTTAATGAATATTTTCTTTTTGTTATTTTGGTTTTTTATTTTTATTGCAATTTATATTTAATTAACTTTATAATAACGTACACAACAACAAAAAAGACACTTTCTGCTTCCACATGACTCGATTTGCTCAGTAGCTGATGCTCACCTACTGAGCATTAGTCGGCAGTGTTCGTGCCAGGCTGTCTTTGAGTGTCAGTATCGTATTTTTTTTCTCACCGAACAACACAATCCAGAAAACACAAAAAAGAGAAAAAGAAGTGTTCCGCTCTTTTTCGCCCCCAAATAATAGACTCTAGCCATTCATCCTCATTATAATATAATATTTACTTACATATATATCAAACTTATATTAGTTAACATTTTCTTTCAAATTTTTAGGCTTTCATCGCCCTGGGCGAACGCAAACAATAACAACAAAGACCACTAACGATCAGGAATAGGACGATGAGGATACGAAACTCTTGCTCGGGTATGTCAGTATAAATATACATATAAGGTCAAGTAAAAAGTTCGTTCGTTTTTTTATTGATTTTTCAAAAGATGATAACTTTGTGTACATCTGTCCGATTTAAGTGATATATGCGCCGTTTTGTTCGTAAATTTGTTGCCAACGAGATGCCAACTTCATTATACCCGTCTCGTAAAAGGCCGCGTCCCTATTGGCAAAAAACTCGGAGAGCCAATTTTCACAGGCCTCTCTTGAATCCAACTTTTCACCTTTAAGCGCGTTCGCCATGGACAGAAAAAGGTAGTAATCATTTGGTGTCAGGTCCGGACTATAAGGTGGGTGCATTAGGACCTCCCATCCGAGCTCCCGAAGCTCCTGGCGCGTTACCAAAGATGTGTGTGGCCTGACGTTGTCCTGATGGAACACAATTCGGCCTCTGTTTATCAAATATGGCCACTTCTGGATGAGTGCTACTTTCAAGCGGTCCAGTTGTTGGCGGTAGAGGGCCGAATTGAGCGTTTGTCCATAAGGGAGCAGATGATTCCTTGCCAATTACACCAAACACACAAGAAAACCTTCCTGGCTTGGTCATCGTCTGGGCTGCTTCCCCGAGTTTTGACCACGATCGTTTGCACTCCATGTTGTTGCCTGATGTTGATTTTTCATCGCCAGTCATAATCGGCTTCAGAAACAGGTCGATTTTGTTGCGATTTAGCATCGAATATCAGATGGAAATTCGGCCTATAATGTTTTTGGGGTTAGTTCGTGTGTCATCCAAACATAGAGCTTTTTTTTTAAATCCAAGGTTATGCAAATAGTCCAAACAGGTTTCTGGCTTATCTTGGGTTCCTCAGCAATTGAATAGGTGCTTACGTGCCGATCTGTTTCCACCATTTCCATGATTTTATCGCAATTTTAGACGACAGGTCTCCCTGTCTTTGACATCGAAATTCCCGGAACGGAACCTAGCAAACCACTAAACTAAATTAATTTTTTCAGCCGATTTGGCTGTTTTTCCGCTTTGATCGAAGAAAAATGGTAAAATATAGTACATTTTCTATTTTCTATTGTCCATCTTTGATGAGCGCTCACAACGTACTGAGTCAATCAATCGAAAAACTGTCAAAGACAAACTTGTAGCGCGAATGAACACCTGTTCAACGCCGTAACGTATGACATGATGCGACACGTAACTATGGACAATAAAGTCATCTCTTAGATAAAAAACGAACGAACTTTTTACTTCACCTTATATATATTCAAGAAATCAATTGACCTTCATATTCCTTCAGATTTTCCTGCCTAAATGGAGCTCCAATGAGGATCAGGGGCTGAGACGGGTCGTGTTGCTTAATAAAGGTTCATATCCCTACACAAGACCGGCCTTGTCTTCTCGCGGATTTCGTATATTTACGTTCTTATGTTCTTATGACATGTTAATAGCCACCAAAATAAATAAAGAAATAGTTACACACAGACGAATAGATCACATATTTTCACGAATAATTTTAGAACTGGCACATAATAAATAACACTTAAATAAATTAAATAAATAAATAAATGAAGTTCAATAAATAAATATGGAATAAGGTGGATGTACAAATGTACAAGTGGATTAAAAAAATAAATAAATAACTATCCCAATTATTCTACATTTTGGCCGAACTTCTCCCGGGCGGGTTTGCTCGCTTCCGAGTGGGGCTTGGTCTCCCCGGGTCCCGGGGGCCGAGAAAATGCGTTTCCGCCCTTCTAAAACCAGATATACTTTATTCCTAATTCTGTTCCCCTTTGGAACGGACTCACTTTTCTTTCCTTCCTTCTGGCTGGTATCTTCCTGTTCCTGCCTTCTTCTCCTCGTCGATCTCCGGATCGGGTTTTTCTTTCCTGAATAATTTCCCTACAACAAAAACATCACTAACGATTATATTGGAGCTTTCACATCCAAAAGACCGACCGAACTCACAAGTTTATTTGGGCCACACGATTTTTGAACACGGCGGTTAGTATCGCAGTCCCGGACAGCGGTTCGTCCGATTTGCAAGTTTTCACTGGCCCACATGGCGGTCACCTTGCCCTATATATGGGCTCGGTTCTGACGGTTCCCTTTCCTACTTCTATTTCCTCTTTTTCTCCCTCCCATAGGTCGAGAACCGACTTCAAAGCCAGTGCTCTTGTCCCATATCAGTGTGCGTGGATGCACTCCATCCGTGTAGAGGGAGAACCCCACATGCCATCCACACATCCCCTATTCTTGGGTGTAGACGGTAGGGGGCGCTCTAATTGTTTTCTCCTTTCCTCTCCTCCTCGTGGGACTGCCAACCTCGCCTACTGGGTCAAATTTCCCCTTCAGCTCTGCCAACACACTTTCGGTGCTCATTCCAGACGATATTTGTTTCGCCCGCGGCTATCGATCACCGTCAGAATGCAACAAGTCTAGATTACCGGCTTATGCCGGTAATCACAATTCGGCATCCCAGGGTAAGCCATGTAGGGCGAACAGCAGAAAGGGAGCGCTTATATTTATTATAAAGCCTAGACTTCACATTTTTTCTGCTTCTTATTAAACCAAGGTGGTTTACTTTTTTCTTGACAAGCGTCCAGCTAAGCCATAGAGGTGGAGAAACATCGATGTTCGGTTACATTGATGTTTCCGATGTTTTTTTTATAGAAAACATCGAAGTAACATCGATGTTTAATATAAAATATGTCGGAGAAACATCTTCATTTTCTAAGTTCATGGTCACTTCCTTTATTTCACTGTCGCGCAGCGAGTCGCAATGGTTAGACTTCTTTTCTTTGCTTCTCGTCTCTCGGAGGGCTGACACGAACTGACTTACTCTTCTTACTTCTTCTTCCTCTCACCTCACATTGCGCCACGCTCAGTAGGGATATTTGCTCTCCTTCCCCACAGCGCTCTCATATACCAACTCTTATACCCGCGCTCTCTCATTAAAGCACTCTCGCTCTTCTTATTCCTTTTTATCCTCATTTATTTCCATAGCGAATACACAGAGAGACTTACGATTACTATTAAATCTAATAAACCAAGTAAATTCCCGACACGGCCTTCCTGACTATAACACGTCCTCGTGTTGCTTAATTCAACATAAACTTTATCGCATTTCATTGTTCATAATTTCTCTAACGTATCGCTTGACTTCATGACTCAACTTTTCATATTTCATTTTCATATCATTCAACTTTTCCATAGCAAATCTTCTTACACTTCTTGTGTCTTCAAATGTTAGTTTGGCGGGATAAACTTTCTCAATCTTTTCTAGAGTACACGCTCTCTTCCGCACAAACCCAACAATTTGGCTATCGGTTCTTACATTTCATCAGACATTAGTTTAGTAGGATATTCTTCAACTTAGAGCACACGCTCTCTTCTACTCAAACTCAATCGTCTGGCTAACAATTCACAACTCGTCAAATGTCAGTTTAGCAGGCTACACACATACCAGTTGGAGTACTCGCTCCCTTCTGCATAACCTCGACCATTTGGATACCAATCCGCTCACAACTCGGTGTCGGATTCGCTCTCTACGTTTTCTTCTCTCTCGCCGTCGTCAAGCTCTTCTATTAATTCACGAACTTCTCTCTCATCGGGCAAACTGCGTACACTATCATGTGGATACTTGTACATTCGCTTAGTTGTTAATGATTTTAACATGTAACGATCTCCATCTAGCAACTCTACTATAACAAATGGCCCTTTGTACTTGGGATCTAATTTCGTTTGGTGTCGTTCTTTGCTCTTTAGCAACACGTGATCACCAATTTTATATTTTACTACACGGGCATGCTTTTTATCAACTCTGGCCTTGTTATACTTTGCATTTCTATCAATGTTTTCTTTAGTCTTTTCTCTCGTTTTTTTCAGATCTACCGGCATTTATTCGTTGATGGTCAACATTCCCAGAGGTCTTGCCTCTTTCCCTATCAACATTTCTAAAGGACTGTGCTGAGTCACGCGATTAGTGGTGCAATTTATGGCCAACTGTATTTCGCCCAATGCCTCCTGCCACGAACGTTCGCTCGTTTCTACCGCCGTCAACATCCCTTTTAGTACACTCATTACTCGCTCTACCTGCCCATTCGCTCTGCTAGCACCCGTCGCTATCACGTGTAAGTCCATCTTGTTTGTGGAACAGAACTTTCGAAATTCGCTGCTTGTGAAACATCGTCCCTGATCCGTTATAATTCTACTGGGGACGCCAAATATCGATATGGCGGACTTCACTGCCTGTATGTAACTAACTGTATCTAAGTTCCAGGTGTGGTACAAATGGACATACTTAGTGAAAGCATCAATTTGCACAATGACATACTCCTTGTCGTCTTTCTTGCCACTCAATTTTCCACTTATGTCAATATGAATGGTATGCCACGGTATTTCTACTTTGGGTATTGGATGTATGTAATTCTGTTTGCGTTTTGCCTGACGCTGATTTCGACAATTTACATGTAACGCAATTTTCCACGAATTTCCTAACATATTTTGTCATATTCTCAAACCAGTACTGCTCGTAAATCTTATCTAGTGTCTTCTGCCAGCCCATGTGCATTATGGCTTCGTGAATATGATTAACAACGGACCATCTAAACGCCCTCGGAACAACAGGCAAACATCGCGTCTTGCCATTTCTTTGAATAATTCGATGCAATAAACTCTTTCTAATCTCATATGTGTTCGCTAAATTTTTCTGAATTTCGTCACTATTCAATTCGCTCATTATATTAGATATGTTTTCATCGCGCTGTTGCCAGCTGTTGTCAACTCGCACTTCCACAACTTTGCTTGTATTCGGCTGCGCATCTACACCGACGGGATTTCTTGATAAACAATCAACATGAGCCATTTGGCTCCCTTTACGATATTCAATCTGGAATTCAAAGGGTTGCATGAATGACCACCATCGATGCACTCGCGGGGTCAATATCGCCTTGTCCTGACTCGCCCTAATAGAATTGCAGTCGGTATATACAGTAAACTGTCTACCTGTCAAATAATGGCGGAAGTGCTTGATGGCATTAAACACCGCCAATGTTTCGAGCTGTGGTGCATTTGCTAAGTTTCGAAGTTAATTGGTACAATGGTTTCATCACTTCCGAGAATCTAGGGACGAACTGCCTGAAGTAGGATACTAATCCTATAAACTGTCTTATCTGCGTGACTGAACCTGGTTCCGGAAGTTGAGATAATGCCTGAATTTTTCGTGGATTGGGCTTCAGTTCACCCTCCTTTATAACAAAACCTAGGTATTGTATTTCCTTTCGCAGAAATTGACATTTTTTTACATTGAAAGAAAACCCAGACATCGATAACACGCTTACTACCTTCTCTAATCTTTCGTACGCTTCCTCTTCAGAATCTGAGACAATTAAAACGTCATCAATGTAGACCACCGCATAGGTATTAACTAAATTCCCCAAGGCTCGGACTATGGCACGCTGAAAAACAGATGACGCATTCTTTAATCCGAATGGCATCGCTAAAATTCGTATTGACCTTCAGGGGTCACAAAAGCCGTCCTCTCAACAGAATCGGGGTGAATCGGCACCTGATAAAAGCCACTGGCCATATCTAAGCTGGAGAAATATTTGCCGCCACGTAAACGATCAATCTGGTCTGATATTAACGGCAAGGGGTACTTATCTGACACTGTATTTGCGTTCAACTCGCGATAGTCAATACAAAGCCTGTCACTACCGTCTTTCTTTTTGACTAGTAACATAGGGCTAGCGAAGGGGAGAGCTACTAGGTCTTATTACCTTTGCTTCTAACATTTCATCAATTTTATTCCTTACTACCTGCCTTTCGTCTTCACTGAGGCGATACGGTCGCCTTTGAACAGTTTTATTCATGTCTAGCAAACGTATTTCCAGTGAACCCGTGGTCACACGCCTACGAGGGATACCATCAATGAAGAACTCAGAATACTTGGCCAATATGCCATTAAGTTTTGATTTATCATTACCAATTGAGTCGACCTTATTTGCAATGCCGTCATCATTTATCGATAATACCGTTTGTGTTTTATAAATATCGAATCTGTTACTTTCTAACATTACCCCAAAACCCAGTTGAAAAATATCTTGTCCAATCATCATATCGTATTTGAGGCATCTCTTATCAACTACGTGAAACAATAATTCAAGGTTAAATTCAGAAATTTTTACAGTGGACAGAATTTGCAAATTGCTCTTGACAACATTATCGCCTATGCCTCTCAAAACTACAAGATTGTGGCACCTCTTGCCGGCGAGCTTCTCGCTAATCGTTTCTTTTATTAACGAGCATTCGGAACCAGAATCAAAGCAAAATGGAAACCGCTCACCAAACTGTATCGCTGTCCCGTTCGGCTGAAGTACAGAACACAAGTCGACTCTCCTCTCTATGTTTATATTCGCTGATGGTGGTCTATTCGTACACGCCGATGCAATATGTCCAACGTTGCCGCATTTGAAACATGTTAGCGCAGGTCTGCCGCTACTATAGCCTGGTCTCGTCTCGTTCCTCTCGTTCCTCTCTTCTGCTCTTCTCTTTCGGCACTCCATTGCCTTGTGTCCGAGTTTACCGCAACTATGGCATTTAATCGGTGTTTGCATTTTGTGCCTCTTCTTTTCGGGGCCTTGCTCGCTTCCGGCGAATTCAGCATTTCTGGCGAACGAGTGAGTTCTGAGTTGTTGTTGTAGCTCTGCTCGTGTCTTTACGTTTGTGGTAAATACCAAGCGCTGAAGTCTGGAGTCGATTTGCGATGTATGCGCCAGGACCAATGATACCGCAATCTCCTCGTGTGTCATTGCCTTTCACTTGGTTAATAAAGTTGTAACCAGACGACTGGAGTACACCGAAAGACACTCATGTGGGTTTGGGCGTCCCTTTAGCATGTTTAGCAACACTGCAGCCGTTGTCTCGTTGCCTTCATAGCGTTCCATGAATAATTCTTTGAACTGCACCCAGGTTATTCCAGGGAAACAAATTTGCGAAAGCCACTGCGATGCACTGCCGAGCAGTGATTTGCTGAGCATCATCACCAGAGATGCACCTTCTTGAGGATGTTCACACAGAATCATATTAGCCGTTTTACACCATGCAGCTGCGTCGGCGTCAGCAGCTTCGGGGTTGAATGTTGGTAGCATAACGGAAACAGCACGTGCTCCAGGCACCGACGCGGATTGTGCAGCTTTAAGTAACTCCGCTATCACTTTGTTCTGCTTTGCGATTAGCGTGCGCAAACTTTGTTCCGAATTGTTTTGTAGGTGTGGTGATCCCACTTCTGATGTCGGAGAAACATCTTCATTTTCTAAGTTCATGGTCACTTCCTTTTTTCACTGTCGCGCAGCGAGTCGCAATGGTTAGACTTCTTTTCTTTGCTTCTCGTCTCTCGGAGGGCTGACACGAACTGACTTACTCTTCTTACTTCTTCTTCCTCTCACCTCACATTGCGCCACGCTCAGTAGGGATATTTGCTCTCCTTCCCCACAGCGCTCTCATATACCAACTCTTATACCCGCGCTCTCTCATTAAAGCACTCTCGCTCTTCTTATTCCTTTTTATCCTCATTTATTTCCATAGCGAATACACAGAGAGACTTACGATTACTATTAAATCTAATAAACCAAGTAAATTCCCGACAAATACAATATTTTTGGGATCAGAATTTCTTCATATTTCTATTTAAAAATAGCAGTTTGTCCACTGTTGTGGAGCGCAGCCTGGTTCGTCGTTCTAAGACGAGCTGTCCAGCTTTGTTGAACATTCTCTCAGACTCACAAGATATTCCTGGCACACATAGATACTTCTTGGCAACAGCTTGCAGAGCCATCTCCTCGGTACTCATCTGAAATGAAACAAACTGTTATAAATCTCATCTATTATAATATAATTTTTTTAATAAAATTGACAACCTCCCAATATTTTAAGGGGAAGCAATTTTCGCCTTTGTTCTCCTTTGTTGTGTGGTTTCTTAGCGGAATTATTGCGTCTGCCCTGGACGATTGAATTTTTATATTCGTTTTTAGGAACGAAAACTAATTATGTGTATCTTCTAGAGGTGCCGAAACATCGATGCTAACATCGATGTATCGATGTTTTTGAAAATTTCCTAAACATCGATGTTTTCAATCGACTATCGATGTTTTTGGTTCGTCACTATTTCAAGAACAAGAAGAAGAGGTACAACGCTAAAGGTATGCAAATTAGAAGAGTTTCTTTAAAATATTTTAATTACCACGCGTTCGGACTCAATTTTTTGTGCTCCGGCAGCATCTTGAGATGGCGAACGAGCCAGAAAAGTGCGACCCACTCATTTTTTGGAAGGGAAATTTTTTAATTTCGTACTATGAGCTATTTAAATTAATATTTTTAATTTTAGGAGAGTTCAAACAATATGGCACCTTTCAAGGAACTGCCGTTGAAATACTTTTGTGTGCCTACAACTTCGGTTGAATCGGAATGGGCTTTTAGCAAAGCGGGAGAAATCATTTCCGATCGCCGAACTGGTCTCAAATCCGATTTAGTGGGCAAATTTATATTTATAAACAAAAATTTGAACATATCGACAAAAAAGTGATTACATATACAATATGACTCATTATAGATATACTGTTGAAACAGATCTCTTATAAGTGTAATATTCCAGGTTTTTATTTTAAATGTTATAACGTCGGATTGCTATTATTTTAATTGATTTGCTATTATTTTATTTTACACACATGGGTAAGACTACGTCACGGAAAAATGTCCTACCTGGAAGCCTATATAGGCTTCATCTTCCACTATAGGAAAGGGTTGCACGTCTAAGGCAATCATCCTCATCACTTTCTGGTCAATTTTTTTTATTTTTGACTGATTCATTGCTGTAGGATGGCTCCGTATGCAAAAATGTTTCCATATATGGAAAGTTATAACTGTTGGCATATTTTCCGCTTTTTCACCTTTAAGGCGATCCGGGTGACACCGTTTGAGGTGATCGGACAAGTTTGTCGTATTGCCGGCCGTCTTTAGGTGCTTACCGCAATAGTTGCAAATTCCTTGATGTTTATCCGTTGTTTTTAAAGTGATCCCACACAATAGATGCTTCCCGCTTCCGTTTAGGCGTTTCATTCTCCTTGTCAATTGTCGCAGCTCCTATTAAAATTATATAAACTATATTAATTTGCTCACGAGTATTTCATGCGTACTTGCACCCAGATACACATGAGTACATGCATCGGCTGCCACTTGCATTTTTACGCTTATCTATAGATGTTTATTTACTACAATTTTTTTATGTACATCTTTTAATGAATTTAAATATTTGAATTAATTTCGTTTAATTAAATTTAGAATGAAACAAGAAAGGAAGCTAACTCCGATACGCCCAAGCTTGTATACCATTTGCAGCTTACAATTGGATCATTATGAATTCACTAAATTTGATGAAATGAAAAGAAAAACTTTCAGGAAATATATAAAGCAAGAATATGTACCAAAAACTTTGGATTAACGTTGACCTATTAAACTACATTTACAGTTTTACAGTTACATTTTTAGATTCACAGATTTATATTTTCTTCTACATTTAACAATCGTATGACAGCTTTATAATATAGTAGTCCGATTTCGATAAAAGTAAAATCGTAATATTAGAATAATACAAAATGGCAATGTGTCATTTTATGAAAATATGTTAAAAATGGAAAAATTTATAGAAGGACACACCACACAATACAAAAAACAAGTAAGAAAGCTACAGTCGTTCGTGAACGACTGTTATATACCATGTACCAAAATATATCGCCGCTCGAATTAGCTCTTTGACAACGATAAACAAAAGTCAGCTGATCGCGACTTTTGCCTATTAGAGAAATGTAAACAAACTCGCTCTTTGCAAAACCACCACCATCTCATGCACTTGCGTGTGCAAGACAGAGAAAGAGATAACCCCTCTCTCTTTTTTGCGCACGGGAGTTAGTTTCTTGCGCTCATCATATTTGTTGTTGTTTTTTGGGATGCACCTGTTGCTAGCTGCCAAATAGATAGCACACTGATAAGTAAATAACTTTTGTGTTTTTCACCCGATCTTTACCAGATTTTCGGTATTGATACATGTTCTACATATGCATGCCTATGCCTAAAAGAAAATATCTATATTTGTGGCTGCAAAACGTTTTTATTGATTTGCGGGGGAGTGGGAGGGAAATTTTTAAATCTGAAACAAACTTGATCTGCGTGCAAAACATTCCGACCTACATACCGAATTTGGTGGCTCTAGCTCTTATAGTTGCTGAGATCTAGGCGTTCATACAGACGGACAGACAGACATGGCTATATCGACTTGGCTGTTGATGCTGATCAAGAATATATATACTTTATGGGGTCGGAAATGCTTCCTTCTGCCTGTTACATACATTTGCACAAAATTAATATACCTTTATACCTACGGTACATGGTATAAAAAAAGCAAATTTTAAAGAAAAAAAAATTTTTTTTGTGTCCCAACTTTTTGACCAATTTTCAATAAATTTTGCCTTTTTTCAAAATAATCATTCAATTTTACATCATTTAATATTTTTGAAGAATAATTATTCATTATACATTCATTTCAAATCATAAAGTGTCCTTACAAAGTCAGGAATTGAAAAACCAGCCGCTAATACAGGAAAAAATGTATGCCCGCCATACAATTTCGTACTGCGCACAGTGGGCGATTTGGCCAATCTAGCGAAAGAAAAGGAATAACTCAAAAAATAAACGATTTTTCAAAAGAAAAATTTTTTTATCGTAATAATAAGTTAAAAAGCCATACAAAAAAGTATTTGTTGTTAAATTTAATTTTTTATTTTTAAAAATAAAAAAAAAAATTTTATTTCTTAATTTAAAAAAAATTTTTGTTTTCTTTTTTTTGTTTGTTATTTATTTTTAAGTATAAAAAAATTATTCGGAGTCGCTGCTCCAATCAGATCCTGATATTTCGCCCTCCTTTACAAAGCCCAAAAGCAGCATGCCATACTGAAAAAGGGCGCTTCTGGACCAATTACATGATTTCTGCAATATGAAATATATTAGATGACGCACTTTGACGCAGCTAAGTTTGGTCATTTTGAATAGAGGACGATTCATATTTTCAAATGTATACAGAATGATCGCGGACAAGTACGGTCAATATTAGTTCTATTCCACAGAAGTTAACAATTATTCTCAAAAGGGTAATTTAAAGCTTACCACATTCAATCACCACTTAATAATTCAACACTTATTACAGGTAACAAAACGTATTTTTTCTATTACTACATACCTGAATTCTTGTAAAACCAAAAAAAATCTTCGAAAAGGTTAAAATTTCAATTTTTACAAAGAATTGAAGTTCGTCGAAAAACGCTGGAAATACTTATTATGATTGCAGCGAAAACATATGCTCACTTTGAAAGCTCACAGCTGATCAAACATATCGATTAAAAACAAAAAAATAGTATTTTTGTGCTAATTAAATACTTAGTTATCGGCGGGAATTCAAATTTTGAAACATTTTAACAAAAAATTTTTGAATTTCCTGTCGCTAGATCGGCCAAATCGCCCACTGTGCTGCGCAGCGACTTCGCAGCGACTGCGCTCGTAGCAGAATTTGCACTAAAACGAGCGTTTTTTAAGCTGAGTTGAAAGTATCTTTTCCCTTGGAATTTCTTGGGGGCAGGTTGGGGCAACCGATCTTTGAATATAATAAAGAACATATTCAGGAACAACCTCATATGCCAAACCCAAAATCCACCGAAATCCCATTTTTAACATTCCATCAAAGTTGAAAAATAGGTGAAAATTAGTACTTCGATAAAACAGGTATGCCAGCACGTGCAATAAACATTATAATTTTATTCTACTTTGGTTTTACCGAGATTTGATGACCCTTTCGATAGAGGCCATAACCATGCCGGTCGGTTATTTTACCTATTTTACCTAAAAATCGACTGCAAAGTCATAATTTTTCTAAAAAAAATTGCATGCTTTTTTTGCAACCCAAAAGAGGTTCAACATTGAACACGTGTAACTTCTAAAATAATAAACCGAATTTTTTGGATTCAACCCCTTTAGAATGCAACAACAACAAATTTTACGATCCGTTGTCATCAAAAAGTTGATTTTTGCAATGTATTGTGCGCCATTGTGCGCCGTTCTTCCCTTATCGTGCATCCTCTTCTCACGGACAAAGCGGTTTATTATCCTATGGACAGTTGAATCACTTAGACCAACCATCTTAGCTATTTTCTCGTTGTTCGATTGGGGTCCCATTTAGCTAAATAAATTTTTGGCTCACTAAACCAACTCCAAATATACTTCATCATAAATTAAAAAACATTAGAACATTAACAAAGTATCCTGCGCACAGTGGGCCCATCGGCTTTTCTAGTGGGATAAAAAACGATTTGTAAAATATTTAGATTCAAAATTTGGTTGTTGTTTTTAACTCTCAATACTGTGCTGAGCTTATAAAAGCTCGTATATGATAATTTAATTTTTTCCTGATCACCTACGAGCTCTCAAAGTGAACATATGATTTACCAGTTGGTCTGGAAATATTCGTTCTTATTTGTTGGCTCTTGTTGGTTGACCTAAAACTAAATCAAATTGATACTCAGTGACCCAACAACTTTGGGTTTCTTTAAGAAAAGGTATGTACTAAATAAAAAATATTTGTTTGCGACCCGTCTTTCCATGTTTAAGCCAGATACAACAATCTTTGGAGTATAACTTACGTTTTTCCCTCTTATTCAAGCTAATATTAGTATTTATGTAACGTGTGAGTCTTTGTGGTCTCAACATGATCAAAATGATAGCCAACTACGACCAACTCTTAAGTATTTTACACATTTTAGGTGACATGTCGGCCCCAAAGTGCGTGCTGTATTCCACTTGGCTTAGCGAAAATATCGCCGCAGAGAAAGTTGTTGTCTTAAATAAATTTATTTTTGGTACAGTTTTTAAGAACAAAAACCCGTCTACAAAGAACATTGAGGAAATTACAAGGAAAAGTACTAATTTTGTAACTATTATTTTTTTGTTTAAGGGGGGTTTCTACCTTGTGTGGTCGAAAAAATCGAATTTTTTTTTTGCATTTTTGGATTGATATATGTTTCTAGAGTCCGCTCCCAAAATTTCAATTGGTTATCTTAAGAATTACGGAACCTACACCTTAAAACAGGGAGCACCTACACCTTAAAACAGGTACTGAAGCAAAACTTCAAACGCGTTTTACTCGAAACGACATTTTTTGACCTTGCGGAAGTGATTCAAGCCAGACGAGTTGAGCAATCGCCACGAAATTTTAAAGTATCGTGTATTAGAGGCTTCTCCATGGCTGGTACCAAAATCTTTAAAAAATATTGAATATTTTTCATTTTATATAACAATTAATGTCGAAAAAAGTGCGTAAAAATCGAGTTTTTCATTTAAAATCGCATAAGTTTTTCAATTTTCATTCTTTTTCGCAATTCTGGTACCAGCCATGCGCAAAAGTATACAAAGTAAGAATATATTTAATTTTTGTGTTTCAGATCCTTTGGGGCAGCAGCAGGACTTCCGTAAGCGTAAAAAGGCGTTCCATTGCTCAATGCCCCTCCCCTTCCCTGTGCATATTTCCATTTGAAACTTTTTTTACTTAAACAATAAACTTGTATATACACCTGAAAAAATTAGAAGTGTCTATCTTCAATACATTCCAAGAAAAAATTTTGAAAAAGCACTTTTTTCGACCACACAAGGTAGAAACCCCCTTAATTTTTTAAATTTTTATTAAGATTTTTTTTTTTTTTGTTATTTTAAAAATTGGTTAAATATCCTAAATTTAAATTTTCATTAAAATATTCCATAACTTACTCGAGTTATTAATTAAGTTCCGCTAGAAAGGCGCTGGGCCCACTGTGCTGCGATTCAAGTTTTTGGATAAACTCTTTGGTTCACACTTTAAAGGCCTTTAAAGTTTTATATTGGGTCTGGTTAAAATATGATGTGAGCTACGGTATGTATGTATGTATGTATGTATGTATAGGTATGTATACATATGAACATATAAGTACTTTATAAGGTCGGTAATGGTCTGAAACCAGAGAATGCGTTGCAAACTTCTAACTAAAATTATAATACCCTATAAGGGTATAAAAATGGTATTTATGGTGGCTTGCCTTGATTTTATAATGCCGTGCCTTAAGGGGCATATATGTACATCTAGACTTGCATTTTTAAATCATAAGTTTGATATCTTAAGAATGTCTGGTGCAAGTTTCAAGAAAAAGTTCGAAAAAATGACGAAGTTATAGTCTATAATGCATACCTTCGGACGTTTTTGATCAAATTAAAATCGAAATTTAAGAATACAACATGGACATGTCTCAAATTATATGAAAATATGGTAAACTTTTTTTTTCAAAATTTTCCGATCGTGCCTATGACAGCTATATGTTCAGACTTAGTAGTGAGATTATATAAAAGACTATCTGCAAAGTTTCATTCAGAAACGAACGGACATATGGACATGGCTAGATCGACTAGACTCGACCCTGCGAGATGCGAGAAAATTCTAAACGACCTCCGCTCAAAACCCATAACTTCGTCTATGATTGATGGAATAAGTTTTAAATATGTATGTATGTTCAGAAATTATAGGGAATTTATAAGAAAAATTTAAATACAAAATATTAAAAAAAAGTATTTAATACCTTACCCCGCCCTTATTTAGATATGTACATATATCAAAAATATATTTATGAGTACGATGAATAAGAACGTTTCATAAATGTCAAGACTTTTAACATACATTTTAAAGATATTGTACTTTTTATGATGTCTTTTATTTTCTCTGAAAGGGTATAAAAAGGTTTTTTTTTTTTTTTTTTTTTACAACAAATTTTTACCGTGAACTAAGAATATATTCCGGATTAAATACTAATCGGGCTCTTTCGATTGGGTACTAAACATAATTCTAAACTCTTTCAGTAAATGGAGCAAAGTCCGGCTGGGTTAGTAACCTAACCAAATGTATCGCTCTTGCCTTAACATCTTCCCTGTCATTTTCAATTGCTGTATTAACCTGTATAAGTTAGATTTCTCCTCATGCTAGCTACATACATACATACATATGTATATACACCTCATCGTAAGGAAAGAGAAGTCTCAAAAAAGCGAATTAGCCCTACGGAAATGCCTGAGTCCGGAAGATAACAGAGAGCAAATAGGAGAAACAGTACTCTGACTGAAACTAGAAAAATAAGGCACACAGCTGCACATTACGCCACAAATTTATTTGAATTGGGGCTGGGTCAAAATTTAAATATTCGAGCGCGGCAGCGCGAACCACAGAACTGTATTAGGCGGCAACTTATTTTTCGCCCAAGACCGATCGACTTCAAATCAGTCTCAGACTGGAATTCAGTTTTGGCTTCAGCTATTCGCTATGCTTGAGTTGGCATGTGTCCGTTCATTTGCTTTATTCAGGGTTCCGATACTATGAACCTTGTCTGTATATACATTTGTATCTAGATATTGCCAAATGCAGCGGCACTCTGGATGTCTCAGTCGAATGGTTCGTCGGAAAAATGTTGGTTCAAATAGTTCTCAACATGGTCCGGATCGCTTCCCCACGTCGCGATGTTTATACAACCGCTGACGAACCCCCATCAAGGCATTCCCGGCTTTCGATAGCGCTTATTATTTTTATGGCCTGATTGAGTTGATTTGGGTTGGTTTGTGAGCTGCCTTCAATTAGGGTTCGTTTTCGGTCTTATCGAATGGGTAAGAGAACAAGCAAAAACGCCAACAGTTACGTTCGTTCATACTGTTACTTATGACCCCCTGGCATTGGCTCGGCTGCTTGGCGTTTTGACCTGAGTCAATATTTATCTGTTTTCTGTTTACAGCCAATACTATATGTGAATTAGTGATTAATTCTGCTGATAACTGAGCGAACAGGGAGGAAGGAGGACATCATATTTCCTAATACATACGAACTGAATTCGGTCAACCAAATGTGTAATGTATGTATTAATCTAAAAATTGTCAAAGAAAGGATAGTAACGGCGGCATGCACTTTCACAATTACAAGTGTCTTTAAAATATATTAAATCCAAGAATGAAAGTCGACCTTTGGAGGCCAAGCAAGCCTTGTAGTTTGCGTTCGATTTGATTTAATTAATATCAATCTGAAAATCTTTTTAAAGCGAATTAAACACTTATAACTAATTGCATTATGCAATAATTATATTTCTGCCGCTTTGTTAGAAAAGAAAGCTATCTCCGGCGCGCTTAAGTGTTTATACCCTCGGAGCTTACATTATGAAATAAACAAATTTAATCAAATGAAAAAAAAAAAAAAACAAGGTTTATATAAAACATTTATAACGTTTACATACTATGTATATTTACAGTTTTACAGTTACAGTTTTACTTTTACTTCTTTACTTTTTCCTGTACATTTATGTAACTATAGTTTCTTTGGCAGCTATATGACATCATCCCATTTGCAAAATAATTAAAACTGAAATTCTGAAATAATATAAAATGGCTACATCTCTAATTTTATGAAAATATGTTGAGAAATGACTAAAACTTATAATTCTGCAGGGTATTATAATTTTAGTCAGAAGTTTGCAACGCAGTGAAGGAAACATTTCCGTCCCTATAAAGTAATTAGATTCCTGATCAGCATCAACAGCTGAGTCTGTGCGTCCATCCGTCGGTCCGTTTATACGCAAACAAGTGCTTCAGTTTTGGAGCTATCTGAATGATAGTCTTCTGCTCTCACTACTATAAGTCGGAACAGGCCGGATCGGCTAACTATATCATAGGAGCGACCGGAAATTTTTGAGGAACAAAATTTTAACTTAGCCAGATTTTAAGACATTTTCTTACGATTTGAGACATGTCCAATTTATAATATTCTAAAATTTCGGTTTCAATTTTTCAAGATCGGACTACTATATCATATAGTATAGTAGAAGTTTTCATATAATTTGAGATATGGCCACATTGAAAAAGCCTTGAATTACGATTTTAATTTGAGCAAATTCCGACAACTATGTACATATGTATATAATTTAGCTGCCATAGAAACGATCAGTAAATGTAGAAGAAATACAAAACTGTGAATCTAAAATTGTAACTGTAAAACTGTAAATGTAGTTTAAACCGTTAAAACTGAATTTTTTGGTATACATATATAAATGCCTTATATAATTCTTGTTAGCATTTTATTTCGATTGATCATATTTGGTCTAATAATCTAATTGTAAGCAGCAAGGGTATAAAAACTTCGATGCGCCGAAAATAGCTTCCTTTCTTGTTTAGAATAAAAACACTAACTTATCCAGATTTCACATTTTCATATAACATGGCCATTATGTAATATTCTAGAATTTTGGTTTTTAATTTTAATTTAATTTTATTAAAATCGGACTACTATATCATATAGCTGCCATAGGAACGTTCAAGAAATTTATTGAACAAAAATTTTAATTTCGTGTTTTTCAACATATTTTTATCTGCTCAGAGATGTCGCCATTTTAAAATATTTCAGAACTTAAGTTTTTATTTGATTTAAAAAAAGTAAAATCGGACGACTATAGTGTACAGCTTTATTCCAACATACATAATTCCAAAACTTTCAGAATCAGCAACGTTTAGTCTGCGTGTTTTTTTTGTTTTTGGTCAAACTGCATAATTTGACAAGCTTAGATTTCAGTTGTCGGAATATTAATTTCTGGCTTCGAAACGAACAAAGTATTTTTTTCGCAATCCTAAATATACGAATTTTTAACTACTTATTGCAAGGGTATACACAGGTTTTTGTAGAAACGGCCAGAAGGATGAATTCTTCATTGTTTTGTAAAGTTCTGACTAAAATTATAATAAGGTTATAAATATGTCGAAATTATAATTATATTCTAGTTTCGCAACCAAAGCAACTTTACTTAAAGTAAGTTAACTATGAGTATTATTAGCATATTCCTCAAACATCGATATATTAGGTTTATGTATGTACATATGTATATTTGGCAACTCTGGTCCTTCATGGTCACTTAATTGCCTGTATTTAAACATATATGTACGTACATATGTACATATGTATGTACGTCCTTCCGATTTGATTATTGAATCATGAAATGCAGTGCACAAGTAGGAACTGATGACGACCAGCAGATCAGGCCACATAGCGTCGACCCCAGCGAACTGCAGCGGTAGCGTTGATGTCTGAAGGGCGGGGTCCGGGGCAGGGATTGCAAAGTTTCGTCAGAAAAAAGATCGTGACAACGTTTGTGCGGGCACGTTGTGCTGCCCCAAACCCAAAACAGAATACATTAATTGACACTTGGCCGGAAATAGTTCATTAGGCATAAATTACAGACAAAGCGTTTTATTCCACCGTTGCTTTCTGTTCGCAATTTGCCTCCCGAGCGGTTCAAATCGTCGATTTCAGCGGCTTAAATGAGCGGCTGCTAATGGGGACGAAATAGGGAACGGGGACCTTAAGGCTCTTATCTCAGCTGCCACTCAGACACGCACTGCGGCCTGAGGCCCTCTCTGTCGCTCTTTGGCAAGATCAACATGTGTGATCCAAATGTTCCCTGTAAATATCTATGAACGAGGAAATGCATGCATGTTCATACATATGTACAAAATGTACATACATATGTACATACATATGAAAATGAACTGAACTTCGACTTTGTAACTGCAGCGAGCGAAGACAGCGAAATGCGGAGACCTCAAAACGTATGCAGAGAGAAAAGAGGCAAAGAGAGAAACGGAAGAGAACCAAACACCAGAGCTCGTAAATAAATTAACAAAATTTAAATTTAAGCTGATTGTTTTGTTATATATTTTCATACATATGTACATATATCATACAGAAAACACCTCCTAGCCGGGTGAGATATGTAAAAGTGACAATGGCAACTCAGTACTTTGTAATATTACATTTTGTGTCAATTTATAGTTGCATTAACAAGAAATAATAATAAAAAAGAATTAAATTCGGTTTTAGGTTTTAGTTAATCGGACGAGTATGTATATCATACAACGTCCATAGGACAAACGATCGGTAAATGAATAACTTTTATTTACTCTGAGATACATACATATGTATGGGGACTACTCATAATTTAAGTATTTATGTTTTTATTTAAGGAAAGGTATTTCTGAAAATGGTAGTATAATTTGTTTAGCTTAATTAATATGACATTAAATAATGATTTTGAAATTTTATAAAACCAAATTATTATCTGATATGTACATACATATGTACGTACACACATACATATATATGTATGTATGTACTGCAACTTTGGCCTGCCGAAGTTAGCTTTTTTCTCGTTATTATATGAAACAACCTTGTTTATAACATGAATAGTAATTTACCGCTAGTTAATTTTAAAAATAAATTTTTAATTTACAATGAAATATTTTTTTTTACACTTTTTCAAAAATAGTTCTAAAGACTTTGATACAAGACACGTTTAACCTACATACATACATACATATGTACATACATACGTACGACTTTATGGTGTGTCGGAGGTTAAGTACCTCTGCATTCTGTGTATATTTTTAATTCTTAATATTACTAAAAATGTTATATAGTATGTAATAATATTACTTACAAAATATTTAACTTATTTGGGTTCCTAATAAAATTATCTTTATAAGGAGGGTGTCGTGTTAAAAAAACAAATTTCACTTATACATATGTACATATGTACATAAGTCGCTTCCATAACTTGTGTAGTATTTACATATGTACATATGTATGTATGTATACATTATGTACATACATATGCACATACATACATTAGAAAGTTTTAGCACTATTTTCCTTTGTGTTTATCGTAACCACTTTTTTATCACATGAAGGAAGCTATGTAACTTCGGCACCCCGAAGTTTGTACACCCTTGCAGCTTAAAATTTAATTATTATGAATAAATCAAATTTGATCAAATGAGAAAAAAAAAACTAACAGGACTTACATACATACATATATACGAAAAAAATTTGTTTTAAACGTTTACCTTGTAGCCCCGACCACTATTAATTCGTACGGCAATTTTTTTAACCCGGTTATACTGTTTAATAAACGATGTTCTCAATAATACTTACCACAACAAACATATTTAAACTGAATACATTTTTTATTCTCTTAAATTTTAAACAAAAAATAAAAATTATTAAACTTCAAATTATGTACATACATAATTCTAAAACAGATGAAAAAGATTGGCATACGAATTACATATGTATGTATGTATGTATGTACACAGCTTTGCAATTTCCCCCACATTTAACCATTGTTTCTATGTATGCCTAAAACACAACCGAAATTCTGAAATAATTATAATTATACCTCTGAGCAGATACAAATACATACATATGTTGAAAAACAGCAAAATGAATTTTTTTTCAATACATTTCTTTACCGTTCATATATGATATTCGTCCAATCTGGCCCGTACCAAGTTAACTTGGATGTATGTATATAGTAGTGAGAGGATATACATAAATGGGAATCTGCAAGGTTTCATTCAGATATGTACATATGTATGTATGTAGCTTCAAAACTTAGGGGCTATGTAGTTTGCGTAGAAACGGACAGACGGACATGGCTAGATCGACTAGGCTGTTGATGCTGAACAAAACATACATATATATATATGTATGTACATATGTATGTATGTATATTACTTGATAGGGTCGGAAATGTCTCCTTCACTGCGTTGGAAACTTCTGACTAAAATTATTAAACCCTACTCCTGTAGGGTATCACGACTTCTAATCCACCTCTTTGAAAAAAAAAATTATTAATGTTAATAAGTGCAGCTATCTTACTAACTAACAAAAAGTAGAACAAATAAATTGTTATGCAAAATTACGGCTCTCGAAAAACAAAAAAAAATTGTATTTCTTATTTTTTTAACTTTATGCATTTTTTTAAATAGTAAAAATTGTAATTTTGTATAATCCTTGGTCGGACGATGGAGACATGTCTCGAGAAGATTCACACCAAAATTTCAACGAAATAGGCTCAATAGAACTTTAAATATCATGGCAACCGTTTTAAAAAATGTAGTTTCGAGAAAAACGCTTTTAAAGTTTAAAGCTTTTTAATATATATATCTCTGGAAATATTTAAAATGTCGACTTATCCTTTTGAGGACACATTTTTGAAAGGTTAAGCATTAAAAATATACAACAAAATTTTTTTTTTTTCAAATTTCTACACTAGAATACACCCTTAAGATAAAACGCTTATGTAAGTGCACCTGTATTCTGTATCTGCTATGTGTAAATTGCAAATGTAAATGCATATCCTTTCTTTCTATGTACATATACATACATACATACATATGTATATATATTTACTAATTATTGTTTACATACATTTCCCAAAATCACATTTACCAATGTATTACATATGTATATTTATTCGATGCTAAGGTGCAGGGCCAAAAAATAAATATATTTATTAAATTTCAATTAATTTGAAAGTATATTTATGTACAAAAAAGTTGCCTTAAATAATACATATTTAAAACAAAATAATAATAAAAAGAAAAATAATTAAATGAATAAAAAAAATTCCGAAGCTGGATCCGAACGCACAACTTTAATTGACATCATGCCTTTTCATCGTTTAGGGATCTGTTTTAAAATTCAAATTATTTTTATTATTAGCTGCTAATGATCGGCAAATTTTAAGGAAAGAAAATACGAATTTACATTCCTTCAGTATTTTTTAAAATATTCGCAAGTAGCCTGATAAGTCCATAAATATGTTGAATGTACATACATACATATATACATACATACATATATATGTACATACATACATACATACATACTTAGTTATTATTTGAGATTATTAGTGGTTTAAATATGTACATATTATCAAAATCGAACGACTAATATCATCAAATTATAGGAGCGATCGGTCAATTTAAATCAGATAAGAACTAAAATTGTTTAAGACTTTAATTGGTAATGAGATAATGAATTAGATTTTACAAATAGCTGGCTTATAAGAACATACATATGTATGTACATATGTATGTATTTATGCATTCATACCGAATCACATACATATGTACATTCAGAAGCACATACATATGTACGTACTAGTGTTCATTTAATTCTAAGCCCTACCAATAAGCCCAGAGTGCACGGTACTAGCACGGTAGACAACAAGAAGGGCGAACAAATTTATACATACATATATACATACATTTGTACAAACATACATATGTATGTACATACATATATACACGAATGCATCGGCTACTGAAAACCATAGGAGAACGCGTCAACGGATTTTTGTGTTACACACATTTTCTTGTTTTGTTCTTTCTTGTGTTCTGTGCGTGTATGTAAGTGTGTGTGTGTATATAGGCAATTGTGTGTATTAGCGTTGGAGCTGCTTTTCGCTCGCTTTTACTTTCCGTGGTTTGTGATTGCAATTAAACGCCGTTTTTCCATTCGAGCGCGAGCGACAGAACGACTCGGGAATGGAACGAAGAGAGCGCTTGCGGCCAGGCCTGGAATAACGTCGACGTCTGGGCCCGACTTGCAGATATCGGTTCAATGGGGCAGCGACGCCGGCGCAGATAACGGGAACACTGCTGGCTAGGCAAGCCAACAGAGCGAGAGGGTGAGAGAGCGCGGAGAGGACCGAGAGCTGGCTCTCATGTCGAGTGCGCGTGATTTTCTGGCTCTGAAATGCGGGCTTGATCCCAACAGCGCAGCCGGCTGCGTCGTTGTCGCAGCGTCGCTGTGCTTGTGGCGGTGGTTGTTATTTTTTGGTTTTGGTTTTTAGTTGCTGTTTAAACCTGGTCGTGAGAGGGTAGCAGCCCCGTTTTCAGACGTTTCATCACCCCGCGATCCACGGCAAAGAGCAAAAGTGAAGGCTAACGGTCCACAGTTCAGTGCAGTGACATCGGAGCCCAGCCAATCATCCACACATCCAGATGGCCCCCGTGAGCGCCGCCTCTGCCGTATCTTCGCCCACCGCCACCCACTCGCTTCAGGACATGAGCGCCGCAGCTGCGGCCATCGCGCTAGACATGAAGCCGAAGGGCGAGTGCCATCCTTTGCACTCCACCGCCGCCCTACCCTCTCAGAAGATCCGTACGCCCAAGAAACGTACGCACTTAAACATACATAGTTTTCATCCCCAACTGAAAAGGGAGTATTCATTTCCGATTCTAATGCAAATAATGATGTTCAATAAGATCCCTTCGGGTTGTGTAATACAGAGACTGAATACTTCCTATTTAAGTGAACTGTTCTACAGTTAGAAAACAAATTGATAGAACCATTTTTATATTTTTTATAAAAGTATTTATGAACCTATGAAAATTTCAATGAATTGGAGTTTATTCTTTGCACAAGAACATTTTATCAACGTTAATTGTTTAAATTTAGTTTAAATAAGGATACAAAATTGATTTGCGAAACAAAGTTTTATTATTAACACAACAGCGAGACGTTGTTTTCCGCCAATAAAAATTGGGAATATTTTACTATGTGGTAGTTTACATTCAAGTTTCTACAAGAAATTGTTTTAGAAAAATTTGTATGTCAACCTAGAAGTGATTATAGCGGAATCTTCTTATTGTATCTCCATGTATAACAGTGGTGCGCCGCAACGCCTCAGACAAGCTGAAGCTTATCCAAATGGTCCACGATAATCCGATCCTCTGGGACTCGCGTCTTCCAAACTTCAAGGGTGCAGAAGAGGAGAAAAGCCGCGCCTGGGAGTACATTGGACGCGAGTTCAACGCCCCCGGCCGCCGCGTAGCACGGGCCTTTAAGTCCCTTCGAGAGTCCTACCGCAGGGAGCTGGCCCATGTCAAGCTGATGGGCAACGGATTTAAGCCCAAGTGGAGTCTCTATGAAGCCATGGACTTTCTTCGGGATGTCATCAGGGAGAGAAAGTGAGTACAATTAACGATTATCTTACAAATTAAATTCAATTTATTTAATACCCTAAATAATTAAAAGTTTTTTAACAAAACTAGAATTTTTTTGTTGTTTGAAAACAATAGGAATCGCCATTTTTAATCATATTCATAATCACATCATATTTAAGCAAATCTGATGATCAATAATCGTAATTTTAAAGAAATTTTGATTTAAAAAAAAACAAAAGTTAGAGCACATGCAGAAATATTTTTTCTTACATATTTTCTTTGATCATGTATGTAGCTTCAAGAGGGTGAAATGAACACAAAGAATTCTATTTCAAAAACCAAACGCTTTTTATTAAAGTTGCCACCGACATTACTCCAATACTTATTCGTGTCAGGGAAACATTCGCCTACTAATATTACATTGCGTTTGATAAGCCAGAAACCATCGATCGAGTCATAAGTGGCGGTCAAAGTGCAGCTCAATGTGTTATGATTAATAAATGGCTTCTTGGGCTCTGTCTTGGGCTTTGTGCTTGAATTTTCAACATGAAAACTTTAAACTTAAGACTGGCTTTTCGTAGATGAGTAACTGTTTCTGTTGTCTTGGAGAACTTGATAGAAGTGGCTATTGTTCACATAAACTGCAGGAGTAGCTTGTTTGTCGAGTTTATTTTGTTCAGTAATCTGCATCAGTACAGTGATAATTTCAAAAAGACTTCTTACAAAGTAATTTCAAGAAGCTTATCATTTCATCATTTGATATTTGCGTGATATTTCCGTTTCACAGCGCTTTTTGCATAAAGTTAAAAGACATGTCTATATTCAGTGGCACTTTTAGTCAAAATGGCATTAGGCTTCTATCTTTGCAGGATCAGTTTGACCCGGGTGTGTAAAATTACTAGCCATCTGAGTGAAGGGGGGCGATCAAATATAATTATTACATATGTTTTCTGTTGTTTCATACGGTTGTTTCATGGCTAAGTCGCCGCTTGATGAAGCTGATCAATTATACATATGTACATTTTATGGGGTCTAAGATTGCTTAATCTGCTTGTTGTATACGCTCTCTATCCGTACTATATTGTTATTCACTTCGGATACCGGGTATAAGGATGGGCAGTTCCTTTCGAGCGGCGGCGGATATAATGTCCCCCTCGGCCCTTTCGCTTTGCATAAATGCGCAGGAACTCTAGCAAATCTCAGCCCTGTTGTCTGAGAAAAACATCTGCCCAGTGAAAAACAACAAAAACAACGCAGAAGGGCATATGGACACTGGAAAGCGGTAATGTGGAAAAAACCAATGCGAACAAAGGAATGACCGCGCTCGAGACCCGCAAATGGTCTGAGTCGAGAGTCTGCCCCCGACCAATGTTCTGGCTCATATGGAGCCGTACCCGCGCTCCGCGCCGTTGTATGTGTGTGTTGTACTTTATGTACATATTTATATGAAATAAGGCCATTTCCTTTCAATTGACTGTACCCACATGGGCAACAAGCAGTCGACGGCCCCGACACATGCCCGCACACACACACATACACGCATATAAGCTGGTAAGTGTGTGTGTATGTATATATTTAAATTTTTATTATTCCGAGCTGATAACAGACATCGCAACGGGCCCGGCCATTCGGACAGCGCTTGAGCCGTAGCCGGGGCCAGAGCTGTGGCCACAGCCGAAGGCAGCCTGAGCCATAGCCATAAAACAGATCTCGCCAAGCGGCGAATATTATTCAGCGGTGCGGCATCATCGCCACTTGAACCAAAAACAAAATTGAGGGAAGCTGCAAACGGTGGCTGAGAAGGGCGAGGCGGCGAGAGAGCGATAAATTAATGAGAGCACTACAAAATGACAATCAGCAAAGAATACGGATCGCGACTCGCGAGTGGACCAAGTTTAGAAAGAGAGCGGGAGCGAATGCGACTGAATGAGTGCACGACTCAGTGAGAGGGATAGGGGAGAATGTGTCTGCCTGAGCAATTGAACACAGCTTGGCTCGGCTTCAGACAGGGTTAAAAATATGATCACGACCATTAGCTAGCTACATCGGTTTGGGCTAAGGGGTTGTTCCGTCACCGCCTGCAGCCGTTTTGGGTCCCCTCACTATTCGTTGTTCGGCTCTTCTCCCGATCTTGTACCCACACACACATAACAGAGCGAATGTACGATGAGTTGGTCTGTGTCATGCTTATGATTTAATAAGCAAATGAGCTGCGAAATTGATGAAATTGTTGCGCACCCCTTGTTCGCAAACACCCCATACCATCCACTGGCCAAGTCCGGCACCACGCCCAAAAATCATCGCCTCGGACTAATTCCACCAATGCGTCACAAAGAGCAGTGGCATGCCACTGCATATGTATGCGTGTAAACGTCACGCCTAATAATAAATAATTACTCACAAAAACGAAATGTCACATTTTTAGCCACATAAAAATGTGTTGTAATAAAATATAAATCAAGATTATTGTTTATGTTACATCGTAGACCGTTATTATAGGTTGATCACAAAAATTTATTACAAAATATTATCACAAAAATAATGCTGCATATTTACATAAATTAGATTGTATTTTATCTGCTTTTTCCAAACACTTTCATAATAATTTTATATTCTTGAAAAAGAAAGACTCTGAAATAGTCGTCCTTGTTGACACATTATTAATAACAAATTTTTCGCACACAATACGTATGCCATCACAGGATCTACATTTATAATCAAATTTCTAAGATAAATATATTCTTATATGTTAGCTTTTTATATGTTTTATTAGCTCTTATATGTTTTATTAAAATCGTTACCATGTTTTCACATTTTTCGAAACTGAACCTGAAGTAAATTTACACAGTCCACCATAACAATTCCCAAATCATGATCTTGTTAGTGTGGTTGCAAGCAAAATAACCATATCGATAAGCATACAGAGCCCTTCAATATCAGGGTTTCAGCCGCAGGCTAGGAAAATGGCTTCAGACCTAAACCTTAGCGGAGCAAATATTGATAAGCCCTGCGACTCAAAACCGAAAATAAACCAAGCCTAGTAAGGGCCGCAAACAAGCAGATCCATTCCCGATAGTGGGGCATGTGAAAACGCATTTGAATGTGATTAGTCCTGCCAGAGACGAGTATCGGCTTACGCGAGTTTCCCCGTTGTCAACTACCTGCGACGACTTCGTGATACATATATGCCGACAGCGGGAGGGATGAACGACATCGGCGTGGAAATGCTCTCGACCCTGTAGTCGTAGCCAAGCCAACTGGGCCAAGCTGCGTTATTTGGCGAACTCCCTTTCAACACAGATGGGGAAGGCCAAGAATAGCAACGTTCTGGCGTGTTAGGGGATAGACAGCTGCATTGCCTGGTAAATGCTCTTGAAACTTGAAACGCAGGGACAGGAAACGGGTCCCGAACCATGGACATTAAAAATCTTTTCTTTGCTCTTCTTGCATTCTGTCCAACGTGCCTTTGGGGTTTGTTTGAACACGTTTTTGGCCATGGCTTGCGAATTTGTGTTAAAAATATGTCTTAAAACGGCTGATTTACATTTACTTAGAGTACTGGTAGAAGATTTCTAAATAACATTTAACTGAGTTGACTAAAAAAAGGAGACCTCTACGTGCAGCGGATTGAAATAACAGTGAAACCGTTTTTTTCAGACACTTTGTTTCCCGAATTAAACACATCATTTCTACATTTTCACATTTTCTAAAGCTTGAGTTTCCAAATTTGCGAGATTTTTGATTTCTTTGTCTTGGAGTAAAAATTGGAAATTATTGAAAAACACAGTCAAGAAATCGAGTTAATTTCGTTTTTCTTCTCCTACCTTCAGATTACAATTAAGTTAATTAAGTTGAAATTGAAAATCAATATATTGCCGTCTATATTTAAAATAGTAAAAAACACCTAAAATCTCAAATATTACCTAGTATTTGCATTTGTAATAGTATTTGCCTAAAAAGCACTCTAGACCGCTCAATTGATGGTAAAAACAGGAATGGGTTAATATACATACATAATATAGTGATTCACTGGTAGAATCGGATATATTCTCGGAGACCTTTCCGTCTTAATTTTAATAATTATAATATCAAAATGTGTAATAAAAGATATCAAAAATTCCTTTGTCTTGCATATAACTCACTATATGTAAATTTTTCCGAGTTCAAAGTCAAAATTTTTATTAAAATAAAATCGGTCGAATATTCCCTTATACATAGCTGTCTTAGGAATAGGTAATTAAAATGCAGGCCTATGTAAACTTCGGCTTTCTGAAGCTTCATTTATAATCTATAAACATATATTTGTTTTAAATATATTTATTATATGTTATTAAAATTTATAATATAATATATAATTTTACAAAAGCCTCCGTTGGGTCGAAGTATGTCAAATGTTGCAAGTCCAGAATGTATGTAATGCAATGATGCTTTTGATGTCGAATTTTTTATAGTCTCTCGACCAAAAATTTTAAGTCGTTCTTTTTGAGATTTTATCAAACAACAAAAATGGAAGCTAACTTTGGCTTGCCGAAGTTTGTATACCCTTGCAGCTTACAATTTAATTATTATAAATTCACCAAATTTGATTTAATGAAATAAAAACTAACAGGAATTATATAAAGCCTTTACATATACCAAAAAAATTGGGTTATAACGTTACCTATTAAATTACATTTACAGTTACAGTTTTAGATTCACAGTTTTGTATTTGCTTCTACATTTACCGATCGTATGACAGCTTTATATTATAGTAGTCCGATTTCGATAAAATTAAATCCGAAACTCTTGAATAATACAAAATGTCCATGTCTCAAATTACATGAAATTATGTTAAAAACTGGCTAAGTTATAATTTTTTTCCGCTACATTTTCCGATCGGGTCCTATGGTTGTCCGATCCGGCCTGTTCCGACTTACATTGTAGTGGGAGCATATAGAAGACTATTTGGAAAGTTTTGAATTATTTTTAGTTCTGCACCCTGGTAAAGTTAGTGTTTAGTCTAGATACTTTTAATCTTAGTGCCGAAAAAGAAGTTTATTTTTTTTATTTATTTTTATTTAGTACCAACTAACTTTTCTACTTTCTTGGGCTATTTCAGGGGCGCAGCGCATGCCACCGATCTCAGTTTGAGCGCGTATGCTCAAATGCATAATAATAATAATAATAACAGCCACAGCGTCGTGGAAGCAGTCGGAAAGGCAACATCCCTGAAGGTCTCATCGTCCTTTAACGAGTCAGCTGCAGTACTGAATCTTTCTAAGTGTTCATCCCTAAATGTGAGCGGAGACGACTACTACTGCGATTATTATGTAAAGCCAGAGCTGGATCTCTCGGCGGGTGGCGGGGCCGGCAGCAGCAGCAGTGGCAGTAGCTCTGGTGGCGGAAGCGGCATACCACCCACTTTGCCCCTTCCCGCCCACCAGCACCAGGCGCCCAACGACAGTCGGGTGAGCTCAACACGTAACGAGCACCAACAACATCAGCATAACTATGTGGACATGGATGCTAGCTCACTGCGCAGCGGAGACGAGGACGCCGGTCACGCATCTGACGCGGTGGAGGAACTGGACGCTATAGACGCTGACTTTCCCTATCCGCTCATTCTTGATTCTAACTCGCCGGTGGGCACCAATGCATGCGGCGACGAGGTGGGTCTGCCATGCAAGCGTCGTCGACACGGCGACCAGGATGGCCTGGAGGACGGAGATGGTGATGCTATAGTCGATGGGGACGACTACGAAGATCAAATGCTGCAGCAGCACAGACACTTGCGACAACAGCAGAGCTCTGCTGTCGGAGAAGGCCTGGATCTGCCTCCTCCGCAAACTGTACGCGAGGTTCTCAACTCGAAGTTCTGCGGATTCATCTCGGCAAAACTGAACAGCATGGAGGACTCAGAGGCGGACAATCTAATGAACCGTATCCTCCTGTTGCTGGTGCAAATGCAGCAGTGCGAGGGGGCTGCCAAGTAGGCAGCCTATCGAAAAGTGGACCGAATGCTCTAAGTTTAGTTTTAATAGCCAAGAAAGGCTCATCCTCGTTGATGCAGCTGCTCAAAGCAAAAGCAGTGGAAAGTTTTCTACCCATTACCCTTGCCATATAATATGTAAACCTACTTGCCAATACCAAATCAGTGCCATACCAAAAACAACAATGAAGCAACTAATGGTTAAATCAATAAAATTCCTTTGCTCTCATTTACAACAAAGAACTTACACTTTAAGAAAAGACAACAAATAGAAATTAGGAAAATTAGGAATTAAGTATAAACACTATAAATGTTAATTTCGTTTTAGGTCGATCAACCGAAGATCAGTCATACATAAACGGCAAAACGCCTCATCACATGAATCTATACTCTTACAACGAATACACTTCATAATGCTGATCATCTCGTGGATCTTTTTAGATTTAAGGCTTAAACCAATAATAATTGTTTCGAATAAAAGGGAAAATATTTTTTTGTAGTTAGTTTTATATTGAAATGTAAAGCAACGTTTAAATTTACTCCATTGTATAATATTCGACTTAAAAGGCCATATTTTTGGAAAAAAAAATGGCTTAGTTAATTACAATTTAAAATATAATAAAAAACTCGTTCGTTTTTAATTATCGGCTCATGAACTGTTTAAAATATAATAAAAATATGTATATATAATCTGTGCTTATCAAATACCCAATTTTTGGGTTCGGATTTGGTCGAATTAAAGGTAGGATTTGAAAATTATAGTCATTATATTTAAACAGGACAATTTTTTAAAAGCGTACAAGAAATTATAAGAGTATATATTCAAACAATATACCATTGCAGGGCATTATAATTTCAGCGAGAAAGCTGTGAGGGCGACATATCAGACCCTATCCAGTATTAATATTTTTTTCCGTTGAAGTTAGACCTGAAAGTTATTTTGAAAATGAATCTAGTTCCTTGAAAGTTTTATAAAACATCTTTGAACCTAACCCTGCACTATTGTAAAAAAAATATAATACATATTAAATAATATTACACATTCACATTTTTCTATTATGCCTAGCACTAGGAAATTCGAAAGATTTTCGAGACTCATACATAATCGGGGACAATGAAATCCGGACATTTAACCCTGCAGTACCACTTGGCATCAATAGGCTCTCTTGCGCTCTCAGTTTTCTCTCTTCACAAAAAAAGTTGATGACAGAGTGATTAAAAGTTTATTAAAAGATGATGACGAAACGGTCTAAACTAAGTAGTAAGTCACCAACAAAAAACGGCACGTACATAGGCTCTTGCTCCCTCAGCAGAATAAGCATATTTAGATAATAGTAAAATTATTAAAAACGGTGAAGTTATATTAAAAACATTTGAATTATATGGAAAACAGTGAAATAATGTGCTGTACGCGGATTTTTAATGCTCTTTTGGGTAATATTTTATTTTATTTTAATTTTTTAATTTTTGCTTTTCTTTTATATTTATTTACTGTTTGTTTTTATACCCTTGCAGGGTAATATAATTTAAGTCAAAAGTTTGCAACGCAGTGAAGTAGACTTTTCCGACCCTATTAAGTATATATGTATGTATGTACAAATATTCTTGATCAGCATCAACAGCCGAGTCGATCTAGATACATATGTATGTCTGTCTATTTCTACGCAAACTAGTCCCTCAGTTTTAAAGCTATCTGAATGCAACTTGCAGAATGCAGATAGTCGTGTGCATCAAGTTAGCAGGGCAACTTTGGAAAATCAAAATTTTGTTAATGCATTAATTTGCCGTTAATTATCCGTTAATTATTCGTGAAAGAAAAAAATTTGCAGTTCAATTTTTTGTCTTTTTTTTATGTCCGTATTTTATTTGGCTTCTTCACATTTTAATACATACATACATATGTATGTTTGGATTAGTAATTCGGAAATGTAAAGAATTTCAGTTGTCCTGTTAACTAGATATCAACTTAGCAGGGCAGCTTTGTGTTTTTAAAAAATAAAAAAATATTCAAAATGGAGCGGCAAATTTAATTCTTTCACGAATAATTAACGGCAAACTCTGGCTAAAAAACATTTTGGAAATGTGAAGGATTTCAGGATTTGTCGTGCTTACTTGATATCAACTTAGCAGGGCAACTTTATGTTTTTAAAAAATAAAAAATATATATTAAAAATTGGGCGACAAAATTAATTCTTTCACGAATAATTAACGGCAAATTCTGGCTAAAAAAGATTTAGGAAATGCAGTAGAATCCGGTTATAACGACTCCGGTTATAGCGTTTGTCCGGTTATTGCGACGAAAACTCGATGGCTTAATTGGTTCCCATACAACGGTATTGTATGCTAAATACTACCGGTTTTTGCGTCTGCCGGCTATAACGACGTAAAATCGTCGGTCCCTTGAAAGTCGCTACAACCGGATTCTACTGTATTGAAGTTTTTAGCAGGGCAACTTTATGGTTTTAAAAAATAATATTAAAAACTTGAGCAACCAATTTTATTTTTTCACGAATAATTAACGGGAAAAATAATTTTGAGAAAAAATATTTTGGAAATCTTAAAGTTTTCAGGAGTTGCCCTGCTAACTTGATATCAACTTTGCAGGACATAAAAAAAGGATACAAAATTGAACGGCAATTTTTTTTGCTTTCACGAATAATTAACGGATTATTAACGGCAAATTATGGCATAAACAAAATTTTGATTTTCCAAAGTTGCCCTGCTAACTTGATGCACATCAGATAGTCTTCTATATGCTCTCACTACTATATTAGTCGGAACGGGCCGGATCGGCCGACTATATCATATAGTTGCCGTAGGAACGATCGGAAATTTTTGAGGAAAAAAATTATAACTTTAGGGTAAAGGTGGCAGTTCTGGACACGGGGGGGTTGTGGACAGCCCGGTGTAACTTTTGACACAGGACAGATATATGGATCTGTCAAATGTCATATGTGCGCTACTGAAGCTCGATTGTTTTGTGCGTTATACCAAACGGAACGGACGCGTCTGCTTTGTGTCCCGGAAAAATGAATTTTTTCACCGTGAAAAAAATCACTAAAGTTTTATTGCACGTTTTTAAAAGTGTCACCGTGTGAAGAGTGTCAATTAAAAAGTTGAGTGCAATAGATTTTTTGACGTAAAATTTAGTTATGTTTAAGATTCCACACCGGGTTTGGACAAAATTTTCACAATAAAAAATTTTTTCATATGATTTTAAAACGACTGCTTGAGGAAGATGTGGACACTTAAAGGTCGGGGGTTGTGGACACCCAATTTTTTGTTTGACAAATCTTAAAATATCGCTGTTGATTGAATTATAAGTGCAGCTATATAAGTAAATATATTTTAATGGTGTTTATATTCTTTTCTTCGATGTTTGTTGCAAAAAAATTTACCGCCTAAAACTCCGTTCACTGCAATGATTGTGATCGGCCAGTGCACTTGAAGTGTGCTGACATGCGTGACAGCTATTTCACATGCGCGAATTGTTATTCTGATTGGGAATGATGTCATGCGTAGTATTTTTTTTTGCTTTACAAATGAATAAACTTCAATTTTTTCTTCATTTGATTACTTTTAACTTGATACTTTCCTAATTTTAGCACATTTTATAAAGGTGTCCACAACCCCCCTTAAAATCTGAAATTGGCAAAAATGACTAAACTTAAAATATTTTCTTTCAGTGATAGATATCACTGTAATTATGCAAAAACTAGGTAGCTAAGGTCTCTAGCTTTCCATTGATATGCACATGTCCGCATTATATGGTCCAGTTAAAAAGATATCAGCGAAAAACAAAACTATGTCCACAACTGCCACCTTTCTCCTACCAATTTTCAACAGATTTTCATATAATTTGAGATATGACCATTTTGTATTATTCGGACTATATCTCATATAGCTGCCATAGAAACAATCGAGCAATTTCTATGTACAAATTTTAATTTTCATATTTTCATATGTATAATTTGAGATATGGCCATTTTGTATTAGTCCAGAATTTCGGTTTTAATTTTATCAAGATCGGAATACTATATCTTATAGCTTTCATAGGAACAATCAAGATTGGATAAATATATTGTATACCTCAGGGATATATGTATGTACATATATGTGTATCATTATTTTTACTTCTTCCCTGCAGTACCTGTCATCAACGTTTCATCAACATTTCATCAACACACATGGCGGTGTGTCGATGAAAAAGTGATTACAAGCCATATAAAAGGTTCATGAATTTTTGTATGGGATGTCCGCTAAATTCATCAACACAAATTCATCAACATTTAATCATTTTTTCATCAACACTTTATACCAACAATTCATCAACATTTATACCAAAAAATTAATCAGTTTTTCATCAACATTTAATCAACAATTCATCAACATTTAATCAACAATTCATCAACATTTAATCAACAATTCATCAACATCAATTTAATCAACATTTCATCACATATTAATCAACATTTAATCACCTATTCATCAACATTTAATCACCTATTCATCAACATTTAATCACCTATTCATCAACATTTAATCACCTATCCATCAACATTTCATCACCTATTCATCAACATTTAATCAACAATTCATCCGTTTTTCATCAACATTTAATCAATAAGTAATCAACGATTTTTAATTCATTTTCATTTATTTATTTCCTTATTTCATAACATTATATGATAACTAATAACTAAAAAATAATATATAATTCTAAATAAATCTAAATTCGCTTCCTTTTTTCCGTCCTTCCTCCTTTTTTGGACCGCACCGCAAGGTCAGCCTGACCAATGGCATCTACAAAAAATAAACAGTAAATAAATATAAAAGAAAAGACAACATTGAGAAAAGACAATATTACCCAATAGAGAAAAGTCCGCGTAAAACACTTAATTCCACTGTTTTTGATATATTTCACTGTTTTTATTATAATTTCACTTTTCTTTAACTTTTGTTAACCGCAATATATTGCGTCTTTACTTCTTTAAAATTAAAACGCAATTGAAAAACGCTTGTTTGTTAGGAGAGGGAGGGTTCGAGAGAGGGAGAGTTTGAGAGAGCAAGAGTTTGAGAGAGCAAGAGCCTACGTGCCGTTTTTTGTTGATTACAAAAAGGTCTAATTCATCAGTAAGTCATCAACTTTTCATCAACATTTGTAATCAAGCTGTAATTAACCTTTTTGTGTGAATAGAGAGAAATGAGAGCGCGAGAGAGTCGGGTTTGACACGAAGGTCGAAAGAGAGCGTCGGCTCGGTGGAAATCGCCGTCGGCTATTGATGAATCGTTGATTACAGAGGCCTATTGATGACAGTGGTACTGCAGGGTTATGAGCCTACATACATACATATATGTATCTTCTATAATCCCTGCAGTACCTGTCATCAACGTTTCATCAACACACATGGGGGTGTGTCGATGAAAAAGTGATTACAAGCCATATAAAAGGTTGATGAATTTTTGTATGGGATGACCGCTCTTTTCATCAACATTTAATCATTTTTTCATCAACACTTTATACCAAAAATTTATCAACATTTATACCATTTTTAATTAATTTTCATTTATTTATTTCCTTATTTCATAACATTATATAATAACTAATAACTAAAAAAATAATATATAATTCTAAATAAATCTAAATTAGCTTCCTTTTTTCCGTCCTTCCCCCTTTTTTGGACCGCAAGGTCAGCCTGACCAATGGCATCTACAAAAAATAAACAGTAGATAAATATAAACGAAAAGACAAAATTGAAAAAAGACAATATTACCCAATAGAGAAAAGTCCGCGTAAAACACTTAATTTCACTGTTTTCATATATTTCACTGTTTTTAATATAATTTCACTTTTCTTAAACTTTTGTTGACCGCAATATATTTCGTCTTTACTACTTTAAAATTAAAACGCAATTGAAAAACGCTTGTTTGTTAGGAGAGGGAGAAAATAATATATAATTCTAAATAAATCTAAATTCGCTTCCTTTTTCCCGTCCTTCCTCCTTTTTTTGGACCGCACCGCAAGGTCAGCCTGACCAATGGCATCTACAAAAAATAAACAGTAAATAAATATAAAAGAAAAGACAACATTGAGAATTTCCCAATAGACAATATTACCCAATAGAAAAGTCCGCGTAAAACACTTAATTCCACTGTTTTTGATATATTTCACTGTTTTTATTATAATTTCACTTTTCTTTAACTTTTGTTAACCGCAATATATTGCGTCTTTACTTCTTTAAAATTAAAACGCAATTGAAAAACGCTTGTTTGTTAGGAGAGGGAGGGTTCGAGAGAGGGAGAGTTTGAGAGAGCAAGAGTTTGAGAGAGCAAGAGCCTACGTGCCGTTTTTTGTTGATTACAAAAAGGTCTAATTCATCAGTAAGTCATCAACTTTTCATCAACATTTGTAATCAAGCTGTAATTAACTTTTTTGTGTGAATAGAGAGAAATGAGAGCGCGAGAGAGTCGGGTTTGACACGAAGGTCGAAAGAGAGCGTCGGCTCGGTGGAAATCGCCGTCGGCTATTGATGAATCGTTGATTACAGAGGCCTATTGATGACAGTGGTACTGCAGGGTTATGAGCCTACATACATACATATATGTATCTTCTATAATCCCTGCAGTACCTGTCATCAACGTTTCATCAACACACATGGGGGGTGTGTCGATGAAAAAGTGATTACAAGCCATATAAAAGGTTGATGAATTTTTGTATGGGATGACCGCTCTTTTCATCAACACAAATTCATCAACATTTAATCATTTTTCATCAACACTTTATACCAAAAATTTATCAACATTTATACCATTTTTAATTAATTTTCATTTATTTATTTCGTTAT
This sequence comes from Drosophila bocqueti, assembly GCA_018151655.1. Taxonomy (NCBI): domain Eukaryota; kingdom Metazoa; phylum Arthropoda; class Insecta; order Diptera; family Drosophilidae; genus Drosophila; species Drosophila bocqueti. The sequence goes on from JAECXF010000090.1 coordinate 102,923, forward strand.
TTCATAACATTATATAATAACTAATAACTAAAAAAATAATATATAATTCTAAATAAATCTAAATTAGCTTCCTTTTTCCGTCCTTCCCCCTTTTTTGGACCGCAAGGTCAGCCTGACCAATGGCATCTACAAAAAATAAACAGTAAATAAATATAAACGAAAAGACAAAATTGAAAAAAGACAATATTACCCAATAGAGAAAAGTCCGCGTAAAACACTTAATTTCACTGTTTTCATATATTTCACTGTTTTTAATATAATTTCACTTTTCTTAAACTTTTGTTGACCGCAATATATTTCGTCTTTACTACTTTAAAATTAAAACGCAATTGAAAAACGCTTGTTTGTTAGGAGAGGGAGAAAATAATATATAATTCTAAATAAATCTAAATTCGCTTCCTTTTTTCCGTCCTTCCTCCTTTTTTGGACCGCACCGCAAGGTCAGCCTGACCAATGGCATCTACAAAAAATAAACAGTAAATAAATATAAAAGAAAAGACAACATTGAGAAAAGACAATATTACCCAATAGAGAAAAGTCCGCGTAAAACACTTAATTCCACTGTTTTTGATATATTTCACTGTTTTTATTATAATTTCACTTTTCTTTAACTTTTGTTAACCGCAATATATTGCGTCTTTACTTTAAAATTAAAACGCAATTGAAAAACGCTTGTTTGTTAGGAGAGGGAGGGTTCGAGAGAGGGAGAGTTTGAGAGAGCAAGAGTTTGAGAGAGCAAGAGCCTACGTGCCGTTTTTTGTTGATTACAAAAAGGTCTAATTCATCAGTAAGTCATCAACTTTTCATCAACATTTGTAATCAAGCTGTAATTAACTTTTTTGTGTGAATAGAGAGAAATGAGAGCGCGAGAGAGTCGGGTTTGACACGAAGGTCGAAAGAGAGCGTCGGCTCGGTGGAAATCGCCGTCGGCTATTGATGAATCGTTGATTACAGAGGCCTATTGATGACAGTGGTACTGCAGGGTTATGAGCCTACATACATACATATATGTATCTTCTATAATCCCTGCAGTACCTGTCATCAACGTTTCATCAACACACATGGGGGTGTGTCGATGAAAAAGTGATTACAAGCCATATAAAAGGTTGATGAATTTTTGTATGGGATGACCGCTCTTTTCATCAACACAAATTCATCAACATTTAATCATTTTTTCATCAACACTTTATACCAAAAATTTATCAACATTTATACCATTTTTAATTAATTTTCATTTATTTATTTCGTTATTTCATAACATTATATAATAACTAATAACTAAAAAAATAATATATAATTCTAAATAAATCTAAATTAGCTTCCTTTTTTCCGTCCTTCCCCCTTTTTTGGACCGCAAGGTCAGCCTGACCAATGGCATCTACAAAAAATAAACAGTAAATAAATATAAACGAAAAGACAAAATTGAAAAAAGACAATATTACCCAATAGAGAAAAGTCCGCGTAAAACACTTAATTTCACTGTTTTCATATATTTCACTGTTTTTAATATAATTTCACTTTTCTTAAACTTTTGTTGACCGCAATATATTTCGTCTTTACTACTTTAAAATTAAAACGCAATTGAAAAACGCTTGTTTGTTAGGAGAGGGAGAATTAGAGAGAGGGAGAGTTTGAGAGATCAAGAAAAATGAGATCGCGAGAGAGTCGGGTTTGACACGAAGGTCGAAAAAGAGCGTCGGCTCGGTGGAAGTCGCCGTCGGCTATTGATGAATCGTTGATTACAGAGGCCTATTGATGACAGTGGTACTGCAGGGATCGTACATAGCTTTCAATCTATTATTGGTATGCAATACTCTACTCTTGCCTTCTGTTCTTTCAATTCAAATGCAAAATTCTTTTTTGCTCACAATTCGTAGCACCGTTATAGCAAATTTGTGTGCCGCGATTCTTTTTTTTCTTAGGAAATATGTAAGTATATGTATGTGAATACACAAGTTTGTGCGCATTTGTCAATCAGCGTGATATTTGGGTCGAGTAAATTGGTGTTAATTGACTGTATTTTAAAGAAAATAAATTAATTACACTAAAATAATATGTAATATGAAAAGCAGTTTTTTTTTTTTCTAAGAATGCCTCGTGGAACGCACTTGTCTGCCGAAGAGCGCGGTCTTATTATGGGTTTGAGCGAAAGTGGCGCAAATAGCTTCCAGAGTTTCGAGACATCCAAATACGGTTTCAAATTTCTTAACCCTAGTGGGGGAACCATTAGTCGAATAGACGAACAGCGTTTTTGTTTTCGGTCTGTTTTTTGTGCTATCATTATTTTATTAAAAAAAAAAACATATTATTTTAAAAGAAAATTGTTGTATTTTTTTAACTATACTTTTCAGAAAACTTCAAAATGTATATAACAGTTTATTTCAGAAGAAGAAAAAAGGGTGCAAATTAACGTTACCCTTCTAGGGTTAAAAAACGTAGAATCTTATGGGAAAGTCGATCGCAGTGGCAGACCCAGTACCGTCGACGAGAGGTGTGAGAGCGATATTAAGCGTCTAGCTGTTAACAAGCAAATGTATTGTAACGACATTAAGTGCCATTTAAAGCTCAAGGTGTCTAGGAGACGGATTCATCAGCTTTTGGCAGAAAATAAGACAGTTAAATATACCTCCCGGGTGCCTGTACCAATGCTACTGCAACGTCACATAAGCACACGTTTGTCATTTGCCGAAAAATACGATCACTGATGGTTTGGGCTGCTTTTGAATATGCAGGAAAGTCTCGCCTTTATTTTATTCCAACCAAAACAAACTCAGAGATATGTATGTATATACCCAGTTGCTGGAAGAAGAGTTAATAGATTTTGCAACGGAGTTTTACGTCGATAACTGGACTTTTCAGCAGGACAACGCTCCAAGCATACCTCACGTGCTACAAAAACATTTTTTTCTTCAAAATCTATACCACTTCTGGAGTGGCCAGAGATTAGTCCGGACTTAAACCCTATTGAGGACCTCTGGGGAATTCTTTCAGCAAGAATTTATAAGAATGGACGGCAGTTTGACAATATCAGGCAATTAAAAGACGTTTTGGTAGCAGAGTGGGAGCTAATAAGCAATGAAACTCTTCAAAATGTATCAGACTCTATGCCAAATCGCATTAATTGAATACAGAAACAATTAATAAGATTAAGAGAAGAAAATTAACAAGAAAGGAAGCTAACTTCGGCATGCCGAAGGTTAAATACCCTTGCAGTAAGTAGAAGAAGAAGAAAAATGTTTAGACTTTCCGCTTTCATCCGAGACATAAGGTAAATGTTGCGACCGCAAAATGTTGCAAGCAAAATATGTTGCGAGCGAAAAATGTTGTGAACAAACTAAATGAATTGATATATGTATTCCTATGGCAGCTATATGATATAGTGGTCGGGATAAAATTAAAACCGAAATTCAGGAATAATACAAAATGGCCATGTATCAAATTATATGAAAATATATTGAAAATTGTCATAGTTAAAATTCTTTTTCTTAAAACTTTCCGATCGTTCCTATGGCAGCTATATGATATAGTCGTCCGATCCGGCCCATTCCGACATATATAGTAGTGAGAGCATATGGAAGACTATCTGCAAAGTTTCATTCAGATAGCTTCAAAATTGAGGGACTAGTTTGCTTAGAACAGACAGACAGACGGACATGGCTAGATCGACTCGGCTGTTGATGCTGATCAAGAATCATACTTTATAGGGTCGGAAATGTCTCCTTCACTGCGATGCAAACTTCTGACTAAAATTATAATACCCTGCAAGGGTATAAAAATATACATATACTTATTTCCTAAAGACTTGTTGAATTCGATAAAATATTTTTATAAGTTTCCATAAAACTATGTCTTATTATCATATATTCTGTTAGCTGTTAAAGGCCTATACATTAAAAAAAAGCTTGACCGGATTCACTTTGTTGAAAGTATACTTTTTTTGAAAAAAAAAAAAAATTCATCCTCATATACTTATTTCCCTGAGGTAGCTGCAATAGAAATTTTGATTAAATTATAATGATCCAATTGTAAGCCGCAAGGGTATACAAACTTCTTTGTGCCGAAGTTAGCTTCCTTCCTTGTTTGTAGATTAGAGGTGCCGAAACATCGATGCTAACATCGATGTATCGATGTTTTTGAAAATTTCCGAAACATCGATGTTTTCAATCGACTATCGATGTTTTTGGTTCGTCAATATTTCAAGAACAAGAAGAAGAGGTACAACGCTAAAGGTATGCAAATTAGAAGAATTTGTTTTAAATATTTTAATTACCACGCGACTCAATTTGTTTTGCTCCGGCAGCATCTTGAGATGGCGAACGAGCCAGAAAAGTGCGACCCACTCATTTTTTGGAAGGTAAATTTTTTAATTTCGTACTTTGAGCTATTTAAATTAATATTTTTAATTTTAGGAGAGTTCAAACAATATGGCACCTTTCAAGGAACTGGCGTTGAAATACTTTTGTGTGCCTACAACTTCGGTTGAATCGGAATGGGCTTTTAGCAAAGCGGGAGAAATCATTCCCGATCGCCGAACTGGTCTCAAATCCGATTTAGTGGGAAAATTTATATTTATAAACAAAAATTTGAACATATCAACAACAAAGTTATTACATATACAATATGTACTCATTATAGATAGACTGTTGAAACAGATCTCTTATAAGTGTAATATTCCAGGTTTTTATTTTAAATGTTATAGCGTCGGATTGCTATTATTTTAATTGATTTGCTATTATTTTATTTTACACACATGTTGGTCGTTCTTTTTACAACATCCAAGTGACCGTATTTCTTTACTCTTATAATCTAGCTTAATTCTATATTGATCGATAACACTTTATATACATTGTACAATTCGGTTATACTTAAGGCGCGCAGTTCAAAATGGGATGTTTACATATGTTTAATTTCCTATTACAATGTGAAAAGAATTCGCATTGTTTTTATATTATTTTCTTTTTCAACTGTTAATTCAAATTGTTCACGCCAAAAGGGCGCTTATTTTCCGGAGGCAGTGTGATCCCGTACACTCGCTCCTTCTCTCCCTCTTCCACTGCACTTTTGTGCATCGAGCTCCTAGTCCGCTCTCCCCAAGTTAGTTTTAAGGTTCTTCTTGTTAGTACTAATTTACGATTCCATCAATAAAGACCTCAAACGCACGTCGCGTAATACCCCGAAGTTCTACCGTGTTTTTCTTATCGAGTGCATTTCAGGTTAAAGCCATCCCCCTCCGAACATTTGGTCCATCAGAGCCGGATAATTCCATTCCAGCAGCTCCGGTGGCTTTAACACCGCACAAGATAAGTGAACATTCTATTAATGCTGCCGGTCATTTCCATGATATTGTCTAAATCCGAGTCCGATTGATCCGACACCACGGCAGCTTCCGATTCCGATTATTATAATCAAATTGTGCAATTAATTTCTGCCAGTTCCTAAATTAAAAAGTGTGTATTTAAATAAATGCCATAAGCCACAGTGGAACTTCCAATTCGAATTTTCTCTTCGTTCACTGTGTTCCGCTTGCATTTATTTACACTCTCCTATATACATATGTACAATACAGTCCACTCCACTGCTCGACGATCGCTACTAGCAATTTACATAAAATTAAATAAATATATACCTACACTTACAAATATTCCTGCACGGGGAATTTTAAGAATTTAAATAATTTACTCCACAACATAAAATAAATATATTTATTATAAATCCCCAACAATTAAGAAAAGGTATTTATTCCTATCCTGGATAATAATAATAAAATACAGTCCACTGCTTCTACAAAAATACATATACTCGTATATAAAATATATCCAAGAACCCACGGCACAGCAACGCCGACTTTATTTGTGCATTTATTTATTTACTCTCCCGTGCTCTATCCTGAGCTGAGCTAAAGTTAAATAAACATATACACATTGCAATTACATACGTAATCGTCTGCAAGTCGACGCTCCGATTTTTTGGCAATTTTTTCCGCCTCCGTTGTCTCCGCTATTCTGCATGGGCAACGGCTAATGCACAAACAGATTCACACTCACGCATTATTTCCGAAAACAGTACCGCGACAAATACAGCAGCGGTCAACTAAATAAGTCCATATACATAAAAATAATTTTTAAATTATTTTTCAAAATAATTCCAACTAACTAATTCAGTTAGAAATTTATTTGCGCTTCCATATCCGCATTAGTGTGACCGTATCTGTTTTCTGCTGAGTGAATATTATTCTATTAAAGTCGAACCTTCCGCACAAAAAAAAAAATAACATTCATAAATTAAATTCCAAATATTTTTCGATTGGTTCCCAAATTCCAATTCAGCTTCGACACATAAATATTTTGGAATATACACAGATATATATACGACAGTAAATTTTCCTAAAATATCATATATCCAGAATGACTTCCTGCAGTTTAAATAAATTTACGATGACCTGTGACCGTCTGAGTCACTTCGAGTCCAGAGTCTGCCATCCAGCAGCACCAAGTCCATCCAAGTACACGTGCCAAATTCATCTCGACCAAGTCAGAGCGCTATGGGACAAGGTCGAGAAAGAGTACGAAGCTTGTTCAGAGCTAATTTCAGTTGGCTTAGAGGGCGCGGCGGACACCTTGCCTACTGTTAAGGCAAAGCACGATTATTCTTATTTCATCTACGAACGGTGTGCCGCCCAGCTCATGGAACAGATCGATACGATCTCGTCTACCGCAGCTCCAGTCCAATCTTCTGCGCCCCAAAATTCCTATCCGTCTGGCTGTCAGCTTCCTCCGTGCGATACGGAAGTTTTCTCGGGCGATTATATTCGCTGGCCGACTTTCCGAGACCTTTTCACAGCGGTCTATATAGACAATCCTGCGCTGACTCCCTGTTGAAAAGTTGTTCTATCTCAATGCCAAGACTAGTGGTGAAGCTCATTCCGTAGTTTCCAATTCGCCACTCACCAACGATGGTTTCCGCTCAGCCTGGAAAAACCTATCTGAGCGTTTCGAAAATAAGCGAGCGCTGGTGAACAGCCAACTGAAAAAAGTTACTAAACATGCAGTCCGTCGTCCAAGAATCTTCGGCAGCCTTGAAAGAGCTGCAAAATACAATCCAGAACTGCCTCACATCCCTAAATTTGTCCGGCCTTCCTACGGATAATTGGGATTGTCTCCTGGTTTATTTGTGTTCCACGGAACTTCCAAAGCTGACGCCCTCACTATGGGAGCAGTCCTTAACAAATAAAACCGAAATTCCTACGTGGCAAGAACTTGATTCATTCCTGACCGAGCGCCATAGAACTCTAGAAACTATAGATTCTATTCAACCTCCTAAGTTGCGCCTACATCCGTCAGAAACGACACCCTCCGACGTGTCGCCACGAATACTGAAATCCTTCAGTACGAGGATCGTTCCGATACCCAAAGGATGCGATTTATGTTCCAAAGAGAACCATCCAGTACGTTTATGCCCGCGCTTTCTCCAAATGTCAGTTGACGCGCGTTCCGGCTACATCAAAAAGAAGCAGCTATGCCTAAATTGTTTCGCAAGAGGCCATCAACTGCGAGACTGCACAAGCACACACAAATGTTTCACGTGTCACGGTCGGCATCACACTTTGTTGCATCCAAGCAACTGTTCCTCCAGTGTACCGATTCCTCCTGATACTGTATCCGATCCGATCCAAAGAGTTTCCTCGTTCTCCACACGAGTGACTACTGCTCCAGATTCTTCCAGTTACTGGGTTCCATACGCCGATATGAAATGCAGACGTTCCCGAGGTATTTTATCCTACCCATGCCGAGTCTGCCAAGGGAACCATCCTCTTCGGAAATGCCACCGTTTCCTTCGGCTTTAGCGCTGAGAAACGGCTCCAGGCCGTCATACAAAAGAAGTACTGCGTCAATTGCCTGGCCCACCATCATTCCACGGGATCTTGCCGCAGTGACGACCGATGCCAGTCGTGTGGCCAGGATCACCCCCACACACTTCTACATGTCCACGAGCGCTCAGCGTATCCAATTGATTTCCCGAGCTAGCTTATTTTATTCTTACACTAGGGGCCTCGTTGGCCGTTCTTATATTTTACAGCGTTCCTCGCAAGGGACCGTATGTTCTTTACTCTTATAATCTAGCTTAATTCTATATTGATCGATAACACTCCTTCCTTCACTGTACTTTTGTACAAGTCGGTTCTACTTAAGGCGCGCAGTTATAATGGTTCTTCTTGTTAGTACATATATTTACGATTCCATCAATAAAGACCTGAAACGCACTTCGCATACCCCCCCGTTTTGTTTTTTTATCGAGTGCTTTCCAGGTTAAACTGTTAATTCAAATATACATTTTGTTAGAAAACATCGGAAAACATCGATGTTACATCGATGTTTTTTGTGAAAAACATCGAAACATCGATGCTTCCAAACATCGATGTTTCGGCACCTCTATTGTAGATGTCATTGCCCAGGCTGACTCATCTGAGAAATCTTTTTGGATCCTAATAAAATAATTTCCTTTTAATTTAATTTTGTAATTTAAATTTTGTATTATTAATTTTGTAAGACAAAAAAGTAAATAAATTAAAAGGGTTAAAAACTCCTTGAAGAATTGTTGATAAATCATTGATAAATTGTTAATGAATCGTTGATTAATTGTTGATGAATTTGTGTTGATAAAAAAAATGGACAATGCCCATACAAAATTCATCATTAAATTGTATGGGCTGTCATCAACTTTTCATCAACACACCCCAATATGTTTTTATAATTTTAATTATTTCAAAATATGATATTATTGTAAGAGGTGTTATTGTTTGATATCAGACGTTTTTGTTGGAGTTTATCACAGTTCTATATAGTTTTGAAGATATCTGAATGAAATATTCGCTAGTCCTAGATATATATTTTCACTGCTATATTAGTCGGAACTGGCAGGATTGGACGACAATCTGGAACAATCTGAAAATGTTTAGAAAAAAATGTATAGATTTTCAGTTTTCAGTATATTTTCATAGTCTTTAAATTATGACAATTTTTTATTAGTCTATGCCCATTTTCTCTGTTTATCAACATATTTTAATCTGCCTTCTAGCCATTTTTTATATTTTCGTAATATCGGTTTTAGTTTTATGCAAATCATATACATACATAGCTGCCATATAAACAATCGTAATAAGTAGAGTAAAAAGTAAAATTAATTAAAAATAATTAAATTAATTAATTCTTCTTCTTTTTTTTCTTGTTTTTTTTTTTATTAGATTCCTCTTAATATTATATTAGCTACATATAGGATATAGTGGTCCGATCTGAACTATTTAGATGGTTTGGGTTAAATCAAGAATATATGTATGTATATGTATGTATTTTTTAGGATAGGGAATGCTCCTTGATTGCGTTGTAATAAGATACACTGCAAGGTTATAGGGGAGAGTGGGGAGTTATGAAACATGGGGAGTTGTGAAACATGGCCATAAATTTGGCTTAATGGCTTGTCCGTAGAGGTGCAGAAAACATCTATGGAAACATCGATACATCGATGCTTTGGAGAATTGTAAAAACCTCGATGTTTTTTTCACTATCGATGTTTTGGTGCCATCACTTTTCGAAGAAGAAGAATCACTAAAAGAGGAAGGTTTTGTAATTTGTCACATTGTGGGAAAATGAAAAGACCTACAAAGTTGTGCTTTGGAACATAAATAGCCTTGACAAGAGGCTCGCGCGATCCGTAATTTTGAAGCCGCCATTTTAAATATTAAAAAAAAAAAATTTTTTTTTTATTCACTAACAAACAATACATTTATGCTCCAAAGCACGACTTTGTAGGTATTTTCATTTTCCCACGAAAAGTTCTCAAAGTTTGCTCTTATTTCGGCCAAATTCAAAAGAACCTCCCCTTAAGATTAATGATCTTATGAATTTATGTTTTTTGTTTGTTTACTCAATAAATTTTTGTTTTTTACTTTTAATACTCATTTTATGGTGAGTTTTAATTTATATCTATTAAAAATTTGTTAATTTTTTTTAAAAACATCGTCGATGTATCGACGATACATCGAAAAAACATCGATGTTTTTTTTAAAACATCGAAAAACATCGATGTGTTCATACATCGATGTTTCTGCACCTCTACTTGTCCGATCGTTTTTTTTTGTCAACATTTTGTTAACCATAATGCTTAATTTGATCGAGCACTTGCACCGATATCACCCTTTTTTATATATTCCCACACACTGTGTTTAAAATTCGTGAAACAAGTTTTTTTTGTGATTTTCGTGAGTGGCATCTTGATGAACACTTGCAAGTTAATCTATAAAGTTAGTATGCAAAGGCTGGGTTAGTGAAGCGTGTGCGCCTGTCGCCCCGTCGATCCTACTCGGCTAGTGGTGGTTGGCAGTCACATGCCAACTACTAAAGACCGACCATACGTGGTGAAGAACCACATCCTGCTCGAGGTGCCCCTGCTCTAGACTAAATATGGCGGATCTAGAGGAAAACTCAAAAAACCCCTAAACACCCGTGTTACCGTACCGCGCCCCTGTGATGAAAGGCACAAAGTCAATTTGTTTTTAAAGGGGGGCTTCGGAAAATAGGCCCGATCGGGATGAGGCTCTGCCCCGGGGGATACTCCCTTCCTCACTACTCGTGGGACCAATCTATGGAAACCATACAAAGTAAAAATACCGAAACAGGGTGCTCTAGCAGCCCCAAATCGATCAATATCGAACCAATCCGGGAGCCCGAAGAAGCCATGGACGTATGTTCACAAGGCTCTGGCACCGACACCATCACCAAGGAAGAGGAAAAAGCCCTTCTCGCCTCTCCCAAGGTGGATAAACCCAAGCGGATCGCTCTATCGGGCGCCGCAAGGAAAAGGTTGCGCAGACACCTTGCGAACGGCATTCCCATGGAGGAGGCCAAAAGGCTCGCCCAGAAGCCTATGGACCCTCCTAGGGTAGAGCCCAGCAAGAGTGGCGGGACCAACAAAAGAGGTAGATCGGCCAACACGACCCCAGAAGGGGCGTCGAACAAGCGGCTCATGACCAGAACCGCGGGACCTAGTGCCTTGACGAAGGGTCCTGCAATAGTACCGCTTGCCATGGAGGCTCCAGCAGCCTCCACATCCGCAGCTGTTGCTGCAGCTGGGCAGGCAGACACGGGAGCAGTCGCCCCAAGTCGGTGTCATGGCCTCCTACAGGGACTTTGCCAGCTGGGTGAAGATGACAATACTCCCTGCCGACTACCTCAACAAGTCCGCTCACGACGGAGCAGCTAAAGACGGTCCAATCAGCCATTTTGTCGAGGATGATGGCTCTGAAACACGGCTCTGTGAAGCCGTTGTTCTCTGGCTGCACTTCCGACCGGGCTGGATAGCCATAACGTGTGGAGACGCGAAGACAGCTGAGTGGTTGAGCACCGAGGTGCCCAAGCTCCGGCTGTGGAAGGACGCCCACATTAAAGTAGTCCCCGAGGCAGAGGCTCCATGTGCCGCCATCTACATCGGCTACTTTCCGCTTCCAAATGCGGATATGAAGACGTCGGAGGTTCTAGACCTTATTGAAGGCCAAAACAGTTGCCTAAGCGTGGGAGACTGGCGCGTCTTCCACCGCGAAACAAGGCAGAACACGGCGATCATAATCGCGCTTGACCCAGTCTCGGCCAATCGGCTGAAAGAGCTAGGGCATAGCCTAAACTTTGCGTTTGGCAAGGCTACCTTTAAGCCAAAGGCCGACACGCAGGCGAAAAGGCAGGCAGAGGCTCCCGTTCCCCCAACGGAGAAGCCCACCTGCTCTACTGCTAGTGTTCCTGCTATGGCTGCAGCGACACCACAGGGCACTGCGGTGGCCCAGGAGCCCGCAACACTGCGGACATTCCAGCGCCCCCACTCCGTGGGCGCATTACGCGCCAAACCCCGCCCACACGAGGCACCGGAAGCGTACCCAAGAGTGCGAGGCGCACCCAGGAGGAGGAGGCCCTTCTAGGCACCAACCGCGGCCGATAGAACCTCCACCACGCAAAGGCCGCATATGATGTACTTTGCGAGAGGTTCGCTACAATGGACATAGCGTTCATCCAGGAGCCCTGGATAAATGCAGGACGTGTCCTGGGGGGGTTAATTAACAAAAATTTAACATTTGTTTCCCTTTCACAGTTCATAACTGAGGACCTGGTGGCGGTTTGGGCTAAAATACCCACCGCCCACGGCGAGCAGGAGACAGTGTTGGCCTCCGCCTATCAACCCGGTGACTCGGAGGAGGTGCCTACAGCGGCTACTTGTGCCCTGATAGAGCACTGCCAGAGAAACCGGCTTAGATAGATACACAGCCACAATTTTCCCAAAACACATATATTTTTTCTTTTTTCTTTTTTTTTTCCCTTAAATATTTCTTACGTAAAAAACTATTAATTCTTCAAAATAACCTAAAAATTCAAAAATTTTTTTTTTTTTAAGGTTTTAATATTTTTTTTTTTTAAAAAAAATAAAAAAAAACCAACCAAAATAATATTTTTCTTTAAACTTTTTTGGGTTTTAAAAAAATTTTTTTTTTTGTTAAAAATTTTATTTTAAATTAAATTTTTTTTTTTTTTTTTTAGGTGTTCTATATTACCCTCCCCTTCTTTTATTTTCTTATTATAAACTCATATTAAAATTTTAAAAATTTTTATCACTTAAAAAAAAAAATTTCCTCAAAAAAATTTAAAAATTTTTTTTAGTTTATTAAAAACCCCCCCTAAAAACCCCAAAAAACCCATTTCCCATTCAATCCTAATTTTTAAAAATTTGGTCGCTTTTGGACCCTTAAATTTTACAAATTTGATCCTTATTTGTTTTTAATCCCACAAAAAACCCCCAGAAAAATAATTTTTTTTTTTTTTTTTAAATAATTTTTTTTTATTTCAAACTAAATTTTTTTTTTTTTTTTTTAAAATAAATAATTTATAAAAAAAAATAAAAATATAAAAAAAAAAAAAAAAAAAATAAAAAAATTTTATTAAATTTAAAAGAAAAAAAAAAATTTAAAATATATTTTTTTAAATTTTTTTTAAAAAAATATTTTTAAAAATATAAATTTTAAAATATATAAAAAAAATTTTTTTTTAAATTTTTTTTTTTTTTTTTCGAAAAAAAAAACCAAAAAAAAAATATAAACTTCGAATTTTTTTTACCCCCAAAGAAAACTTTTCAAAAAATTTTTTTTGTTTTTTATCGCCTGTGATGCCAATGCACATCACACGGTCTGGGAGAGCAGTGACATCAACAAGAGGGGTGAGTACCTTCTTGAATACATTATTAGTAATAACATAGGATTACTAAACCAGGGCAGCGAACCCACATTTATTAATGCCATTAGAGAGGAGGTCCTTGACCTGACTCTCTGTAGTACAAATATGTTGTCCGTTCTCTCAAACTGGCACGTTGCAAGTGAGATCACTATGTCAGATCACCAACACATTAGATTTGACATAGGATGCGCCTTGCAATGTAGCCTAGTCACCAGAAATCCCAGAAAAACCAACTGGGATCTCTTCTGTTTTGAACTTGAGCAATCCAGAGACTGCTCAACCCGTCCGATAACATCTATAGACGAGTTAGAGCGTGAAGCTACTGTGCTTCATACAAATGTTGAATCAGCATATCACGCCAGCTGCGACCAAAAGGTACGCAAGACCGGAAGGGCTGTTCCCTGGTGGAAGAAAAGCCTTGACGATCTCAAAAAAGCTGCGCGCAGGCTCTGCAATAAGGCGAGGAGTGGGATGGCCTCATGGGACTCCTACACATCTGCTCAAAGTCAAAACGGGCTACTTGGCGTCAACACTGCGGGCAGATCTCATCTCTCCCGGAAGCTGTTAGGCTGCAAAAAGCCCTCTCCAAAGACCACTCAAACGGCATCTGCACTCTGAAAAAGCCGGATGGAACATACACAAACAACCCAAAAGAGACGAGTAGCCTACTCCTGGCTACTCACTTTCCTGGGTGTGTGGCTGTGGAGCAACCCATCTCACAGAAAGAGGCACCAACCTACCTCTCTGAGACTGGAGAGTGCCCACATCTGCGCGAGACTATGGTGGCAGACTCCAATGGGGCTGAGAGAGGGGAACCCCCCCATCGCTCAGAACGTGTTGGAAACATGCCCTATAGGATGTTTCATCAAAATAGCGTACAATGGGCATTACAAAGTTTCAGCCCATACAAATCACCCGGACCGGATGGGATCTATCCATGCTTGCTGCAGCGGGGACTGCACCAAATCGCACTCCCCCTGGTCCGTCTATTTCGAGCCAGTCTCCTGCTTGGACACATACCAAGCAACTGGGCTAAAGTAAAAGTCGTGTTTATCCCAAGGGCAGGGAAGAAAGATTCCCAATTGCCTAAATCATATAGACCGATCAGCCTTAGCTCCTTCTTCCTTAAAACGATGGAGAAGATAATAGACCAGCATATAAGGGAGGTGAATCTCAAGGAACTACCCCTACACAAATACCAATATGCGTATCAAGCTGGTAAATCAACTGAGACCGCCATACACTGCCTTACAACAACCATTGAAAAGGCCATTGGCGCTCAACAGATAGCACTAGGTGCCTTCTTAGACATCTCAGGAGCTTTCGACAACACGTCATATGAGGTTATATGTTGCAATAGGCTTTACGGTAGAACATGGGGCCTAAGTCCCAAAATGATCTACTGGTCTTTTAACACTGTGGTAAAACCGATCATAACCTATGCATCTCTTGCTTGGTGGACGAAATCTACCCAGAGGACAGCTGCGGCTGCACTTACCAAATTACAACGACTGGTCTGCATAGGCATCACCGGAGCCATCCGGACATGTCCCACTGCAGCACTAGGAGTCATACCTGGCATACCCCCCCTACCAATTACATTGAAAAAGGAGGCCTGCCTGGGCGCACTTCGCCTTCAAAACATCACCAATTTAAAAAGTGGTGATCTTACCGGGCATCTTAGGGTCCTTGAACCCCTAATAAATGATCCCATTCTGCGCGTAACTGACGAGCAGAAACCAAAACTCGTTTTCCACAGAAATTTCTCAGTAGTCTTGTACACTAGGAATGAATGGAAAACCAAATCAATATCTCTGCCCAGTGGATCACAAACGTGGTACACTGACGGGTCGAAACTGGAAAACGGTGACACCGGGGCTGGCCGGACCAAGGTTCAAAAAATCCATAGCCATGGGAAAGTCTCCAACCATTTTCCAAGCAGAGATACACGCCATAGAAATCTGTGCTCGTGAATGCCTTCGCAGGAAAATGCAAGGCGCACGGATTTACATCTTCTCTGACAGTCAGGCAGCGCTCATAGCGCTGAGTTCCTTTACGATCTCATCCGGACTTGTAGAGAACTGTTTCCAGCAGCTGAACGCCCTTGCCTCCAAAAACACCCTAACGGTGGGCTGGGTGCCAGGGCACGAAGGCCATATAGGAAACGAGGTGGCAGACTCCCTAGCTAAACGCGGGGCGATGACACCTTTCATCGGCCCTGAGCCGTTCTGTGGACTATCGAAAGGACACAATAGAGAACTGCTCAGGAAATGGGAGGAAACGGAGATAAATCGTCACTGGACCGACAGTGCAGGGCTGAGACAAGCCAAACAATTTCTCGTCCCCCATAGACGCGATCAAAACGCATCATCAACCTACCGAAGAGCGAAATTCGCACTCTAACAGGCTACCTAACGGGTCACTGCAACCTTAGGTATCACCTTAAGAAATTAAAACTTTCAGAAATCGACACCTGCAGATTCTGCGAGATGGAGCAAGAAACATCAGAACATATTCTATGTGAGTGCCCATCGCTAATCAGACGTCGACTTCAACATCTAGGAGGTGAACTTATTCCCCCCTACAGGATTTGGAAACAAAAAGACCTTACCAAAGTGCTCTCTTTTATTAAAAGCCTAGGTATAGGGCCTCTTCCCTAATCCTACAGGCCGGCACAAAAGATCTAAAATCTGGTCGCAGTGCAACAAGGCCTTTATAAAAATAATAATAATAATAATAATAGTATGCAAAATAATCAGCATTCATGAAGCTTTTAACTTACAGAAAAATTTGAGAGAAAATATTTTTTTTTTGCTATGGCGGTGCTATTTTTAAAAAAGTTACAAATGGGGGTGTTTCATAACTCCCCACGATTTTTGAAAACTGAAAAAAGCTGTGTTTTGGAAAACGAGCTAAACTAAACTAAACGAGCTAAAATGTTGGATTATAGGCGAGTTATGAAACACGCTTTGTTAAAGGGCCCAAACTTCTAAAATTTACGTTTTTTTCCAATTTTTTTTAATTGAATATTTAGAGCAATCAATAAACTACTACCTTGTCAAATCCAAAATTTTTAGCTCGATTTCCCAAAACACTTTTTTCAGTTTTTAAAAATCGTGGAGAGTTGTGAAGCACTACTAAAAGATGCGAAAAAAAATTGTAATAACGAAATTTGTTATTAGGATTGCAGAAATTACACTTTGTAATGTTTTTCATGTATTAACAAGTACTGAACAACATTTTAAACTTCTTAAAAAAATAATAAAAAATCTTCATCGGAATCATCTTTCATGTGCGACGACTACGTTTTGCTGCCGGTGCACAATGGTGCAAAAGATAGAGATACTATACAATAATCAACTTTTTGATAACAACGGATCGTAAAATTTGTTGAGTTGAATCCAAAAAATTATTCAAATCGGTTTATTATTTTAGAAGGTACACGTGTTCAAGTTGAACCTTTTTTGGGTTGCAAAAAAAGCTAGTCGTTTTTGAGAAAATTTCTGACTTTGATGTCGATTTTTAGGTAAAATATGTAAACGACCGGCATGGTTATAGTCTCTATCGAAAGGGTCATCAAATTTCGGTTAAACCAAGGTAGAATAAAATTATAATAAATTTTGCACGTGCAGGGATACCTGTTTTACCGAAGTACTAATTTTTCACTCATTTTTCACCTATTTTTCAACTTTGATGGAATGTCAAAAATGTTATTTTGGTGTATTTTGGGTTTGGCGTATGAGGTGTTGTTCCTGAATATGTTCTTTATCATATTCAAAAAAGATCGGCTGCCCCAACCTGCCCCCAAGAAATTCCATGGCAAAAGATACTTTCAACTCAGCGTAAAAAACGCGCGGCTTAGTGCAAATTCTGGTACAAGCGCAATCGCTGTTCAGTACGAAATTGTATGGCGGGCATAAATTTTTTCTTGTATTGGCGGCTTGTTTTTCAATTCCTGACTTTGTAAGGATACTTAATGATTTGAAATAAATGTATAATGTTTAAATATTCTTCAAAAATATTAAACGATGTAAAATTGAATGATTATTTTGAACAAAAAGTGCATAAATGATTGAAAATTATTAAAAAAGAAAAATTAAAAAAAAAAAAAATTTTCCTTCAAATTAATTATTTTGTGTTTTTAAAGCATTAAATATGCACCATATTAGCACTTTAAGAGAAAACCAACGAAAAGTAGATTTCGAAATTGGATAAATATTGAGAAAATTGCCTCAAAAAACATTACTTTTGGAGTATAAAATCTACTATTTATCACACCATATAGTATGACCACTCAGTCGAAAGGTACTAAAACATTTTTTTCATTTAAAAAAAAAAATTATGAAAATATCTCGACTGGTTCAAGAGTTATGATTTTTGTAACCTTAAAGTATCTAAACTGCCACTGTGCGGTGGTTTGACCGCTTCTTTTGCCTTATTATATTATATACATACATTATAAACCTATTGTATTGTTATATCATTCATATGTTGTTCATATATCACACATACAACATATGACAATCAACACATCAGATTCGTAGTCAACAATGGTCAGATTTGCCGTGTTTCACATCTCCCCACTCGATGTGTTTCATTTCTCCCCATTTGTTACTTTTTTAAAAATCGCACCGCGACAGCAACACAAGAAATATTTTCTCTCAAATTCTTCTGTAAGTTAATAGCTTAATGAATGCTGATTATTTTGCATACTAACTTTGTAGATTTACTTGCAACTGTTTATCAGGATGCAACACACGAAAATCCTAAAAAAAAACTTTTTGCACGAATTCTTAACACAGTGTGTGGGAATATATAAAAAGAGAGTGATATCGGTGCATGTGCTCCATCAAATTAAGCATTGGGGTTAACAAAATGTTGACAAAACAAGTAAGAAAGCTACAGTCGTTCGTGACCGACTGTTATATACCATGTACCAAAATATATCGCCGCTCGAATTAGCTCTTTGACAACGATAAACAAAAGTCAGCTGATCGCGACTTTTGCCTATTAGAGAAATGTAAACAAACTCGCTCTTTGCAAAACCACCACCATCTCATGCACTTGCGTGTGCAAGACAGAGAAAGAGATAACCCCTCTCTCTTTTTTGCGCACGGGAGTTAGTTTCTTGCGCTCATCATATTTGTTGTTGTTTTTTGGGATGCACCTGTTGCTAGCTGCCAAATAGATAGCACACTGATAAGTAAATAACTTTTGTGTTTTTCACCCAATCTTTACCAGATTTTCGGTATTGATACATGTTCTACATATGCATGCCTATGCCTAAAAAGAAAGATCTATATTTGTGGCTGCAAAACGTTTTTATTGATTTGCGGGGGAGTGGGAGGGAAATTTTTAAATCTGAAACAAACTTGATCTGCGTGCAAAACATTCCGACCTACATACCGAATTTGGTGGCTCTAGCTCTTATAGTTGCTGAGATCTAGGCGTTCATACAGACGGACAGACGGACAGACAGACATGGCTATATCGACTTGGCTGTTGATGCTGATCAAGAATATATATACTTTATGGGGTCGGAAATGCTTCCTTCTGCCTGTTACATACATTTGCACAAAATTAATATACCTTTGTACCTACGGTACATGGTATAAAAAGAACGATCGGAAAAGCCACTAAGCGAAATCTATGGCTACGTTTCACGACTCCCCATGTTTCATAACCCCCACTGTCCCCTACATACATATATAGTCTGCTAGGAAGGGTGGCAACGCCAATAACCCAGCAGACAAAGAGCGGACACAGTGCGGATGGATCCGAAAAATGTCCGATAAAGATATTAAAAACGGACGTAGAATCGGAGTTTCCGCAATAGGTTCGTTGAATGCTCAAAAACGGACACTAAAGCGGACAAAAATCGAAACTGTGGCGTCCCTCGTAAAAGGTCCGAAAAAGTATTACTAACGGACACTGAAACGTACAGTGGGCGGGCAAATAGCGGACTTATCGCAAAAGGTTTGCCGAATTATCGAAACCTGACCCGAAAACGGACGCTAGAACGGACGAAAACTGGGATCCGTATAAGTGCCGCAAATGTCTCGCTAACGGACACTAAAACGGACGGCACGCGACAAAATCTTGTTGCCACCGAATTTTCTAGAAATCGGTGAACGGTTCTCCTCCATCCTTTTTTGTCGCGTGCCTGTTTTTGTTATGCCGCTGCAAATGAGCGAGAGGCACATAGTCAAATATAAAAAATGAATGAGGGAAGATGTTCTTGCATCGTCTCTTTGGCGGACGCCTCGTTGTAATTGTTGTTTTTTTCTAATGAACCGCTACATTTGCAATGTTGCTTGTAGCTCAACTCTTTTGTTTTGTGGAATTTATATCGACGCGTCGCTTTTCGATTTTGACCGGCAAAGTGTGCAGACGTAGTGAAGCGAGTTTTGGTTTTTAGTGAGTGCGCGTGTTTTAAACGGTAAGTTTTAAATTTCAATTTATTATTCCTTATACTAATATACTAATACTTATAATAATTTGTATTCTTACAGTCGCTTTCAAGAATAAATTTGCCTTGGAGGACGCCGATTTCGACCGCATAACTCAAAAATACTTCCAATATGCGCAGGATAGACTTACCAAAACTAACAATAAGAAAATAAAAACTATTATATAAATTATAAATAAATCATTGTTTTTTATATATATGTAAAAAAAGAAATTAAATTATTATTATCTGAAACGAATTTATTCGAACACTTTTATAATATTATAAAAGTATCTCAAAAGATACCAAATACGTCCCGTAAATAATATTATAAAAGTATCTCAAAAGATACCAAATACGTCCGGTGAATAATATTAAAAAAGTATCGCGAATGATACAAATCCGTTTTGTAAATAATATCATAAAAGTTTCGCTAATGATTCAAATCCGTTCCGTAAATAATATTATAAAAGTATCGCAAATGATATCGAAATCGGCCCGCTTTTGATACTGCAAAAAGTCCGCAAACTCAATCATTTTCGGGTTCCGAAAATGATAGCTTTCTCTGCCACAAAACCCCTGACAGATGATTAACCTAAGTATCGTTCGCGGATCTGAAATCGGACGTTTTGTCCGCCTGAAGTCCGCAAAACTATCGTTTTTAATATCATAAACGAAGTTTTTGTCTGCTGGGAAGGTTCGACAGTAACTTTGTCTGCGTGTGTGTGGCCATGCATGTATTAATGTTTGTCTGTCGACATGCAGGGCTGTTTTTATACCCTTGCAGGGTATTATAATTTTATTCAGAAGTTTGCAACGCAGTGAAGGAGACATTTCCGACCCTATAAAGTATACATATTCTTGATCAGCATCAACAGCCGAGTCAATCTCGCCATGTCCGTCTGTCCGTCCGTTTCTACGCAAACGAGTCCCTCAGTTCTGAAGCTATCTGAATGAAACTTTGCACATAGTCTTCTATATGCTCTCACTACTATATATGTCGGAACGGGCCGGAACGGACGACTATATAATATAGCCGCCATAGGACCGATCGATAAATTTTTAGGAAAAAAAATCTAACTTAGCCAATTTTTAACACATTTTCAATTTTAGACATGGCCATTTTGTAATATTTTAGAATTTCGGTTTTAATTTTATCAAAATCGGACCACTATATACATAGCTCCCATAGGAATATATACATATGTCGGTGAATTAATATTTTCGATATTTTCCATCTTCACGATAGTGAGTTCCGATCGCGGCAAGAGTTCGAATCGAAGTGCCCGTTCCTAGAGAACGTCCCTTCACCATCGAGCTCGTCTTCTTTGTTCTATATTCATCTCTTTCTCTCTTGCGCGACCGGACCACACTCGATGGTCTGGCAACACCGGCTCCAATGCTCTGGCAACACCGGCTCCAATACTTTGGATTCTCGGAATAAGAAATGTGCTTAGGTAGCTTTGGATTCTAGAAATTAGAAATCTGCTTTGGTAGTTATTGGTAGTTCTAGGAATATGAAATATGCACTGGCAGCCGCCAAATAAGTTGGCGGTTTACTTCAAATAATTCTAAGTACTGCGACACGGCCTTCCTGACAGGCACACGTCCTCGTGTGTGAGGTTTATAATCAAAAACAGAACATTCATTTACAGTAAATTCTTTTTTTTTTTTTTTTTTAATATCTCATATCATATCGTTTTTCACATTTAAGCATCGTTTCCAATTGGACTTCAAAACCACTCGTTCTCCTGACTCCCGCCACGCATCCACAATGGACCATGGTGCAGCCTCTCATATGCTCCCGCCACGCATCCACACAGGATCATGGTGCAGCCTGTCACAAACTCCCGCCATGCATCCACACAGGATCATGGTGCAGCTTCACACAAACTCCCGCCATGCATCCACACAGGATCATGGTGCAGCTTCACATAAACTCCCGAACTACATTTCGTCTTGTCCACTTCCGGTCTGATGATCTTCATCAATTGTATTATCTAACTCTTCATCAATCTCTGCCAGTACTTCTAAATTTGGTAAGGAACGCAGGTGTTCATAAGAATATTTATATTGCCGCTTACTGGTTAGAGATCTTAGCATATATCGGTCGCCCTCTAAAACATCAATTATTTCAAAGGGCCCCTTAAATTTCGGGTCCAGCTTTGTTTGATTTCTTTCTTCATTTCTTATTAATACGTAGTCACCAACCTGATGCTTTACGATTTTAGCCTTGTTTTTATTGAATCTTTTTTTGTCATACTGTCCGTTACGATCAATATTTTCCTTAGCTAGCGCCCTAACTTTTTCCCTGTCTACTATTTCCTCATCTTCTGTGATGGGCAACAAACCAAATGGTCTTCCCTCCCTGCCGATCATCAGCTCCAAGGGACTTATTTTGGTCACTCGATTTGTCGTACTGTTCACGGCTAATTGAACTTCGAGCAGCGCGTCTTGCCAGGAGCGTTGGCTCGTTTTGACTGCGGTTAGCATACTTTTAAGAGTCCCCATGACTCGCTCAACCTGTCCGTTTGCTCGACTAGCGCCAGAAGCAATCAAATGAAGGTCGATTTTATTCGATGTACAGAACTCGCGAAAACCTACACTGGCGAATGACCTACCCTGATCAGCAATTACACGCATAGGCAAGCCAAACAACGAAACTACAGTTTTCATGGCTCTTACACAGTTTTCGGTGTCTTAGCTTAAAGTGTGATGTAAATATACGAACTTAGTGAAAGCATCTATGATAACAATAACGTATTCCTTGTAACGAACTGCTACACTGACAAAAAATTTCTCAGGCAGGAAGTTGACTCGAGATCGGAGCGCACGCAAGATATTGATCCGACTTCGGCTCGTCGGCTACGGGAGTGATAGTCTTGCTCCAATCTCGGGATGCCTATACATAAACATAACTAACGTTAATTGCGTGCAACAACAACAAGCTTAAACCGGGACAGAGAAACACACACACAAATATATAATTGCCACAAGAGAAGTATTCTCCTTTTTGCTGATCCCCCTTCTCACCTCCTCAGATGTTTTGGAGGCTACACTCTCGCCCACCCTGCCAATGGCCGCTCATATCCGCCCTGCTTATCAGCCTGAGCGACACCTTTTATAAGTGCTACCCTACATCACAAAGCAAAACATTAAAAATTTTATTAAAAGCTAATAGGAAATAAATTCATTTCTTAACCTAAGCAATGAACACATAACATAAATATAGACGAGGTATATATATATAATATTTGATTAAAAGCAAGAGTGAAATGTAATCTTCACGGCCATATGAATATACAATCTATGAAATTTCTAGCGCAATTTAAATTAATGCATAAAATGGAATGGGACGGCAATTCAAACTAGGATTAAGATTCATTAGTAATTTTTTTTAAAGATTTTTCTTGATTCTTCTTCTTGGCGCAAAAGCGATAATTAGGTAAAACATAAAAGCTTTTAGCTCGAATTAATATGGACTTATTTATGCTCTCTTTGGTCTCTCTCTCCCCTCGTTTATGTTAAAATTTGGGTTTCTTTTTGATCAAAAGACCATTTTATGTTTCGATTAATAGACAAACTCTCGTGATTTTTCTCATTCAACACTCACCACACTATTCACATCCTCCGATGAAAGCGCTTTCTTCGTTGAAGTGCTAGCTGAAATAGGGAGAAAAGAAAATCACGGGCAACAACAACTATGAGGGGCATAAAGGAACGGAAAGATTAACACTTGAGATTGGCGACGCGCATTTTCTGCTCATTTTCCTTTTGACACTAATATTATTGTTAATCTCTTAATTGGTTAAGATCACTAAATGAAAATCAAATTCCTACTGGATTTGCCGCCTAACAAATGCTTTTTTTTCTTATTAATATTTTAACCTAACCTTTAATTTTTACGATATTCTTTATATGTATTTTTTCCCCAACGAAATCTGCCTCTTTTCGCGTCCAATTTTCCCGGCGAGGGAGATTCACAACTGGACCCTTCTTTGGGTCATTTCATTGAGACTTTTCCCCGATTGGGAAAGCAGAGCGGGCGGATCGCGTCGGCGACAACAAACGGGCGGGCAGAGCAACTCGAAACTAAAACGCTCGGCGCCGCCGCAAACTATACGCTCTCCGACCAAAGCATAAAAGCTTAAATTTTATCCGGGCTGCTGCTTGGGATTCGCTCTTGATTCACTGGCTCATGCCAGAGCGCCTATTCCTCTATGAATCGGATTTGGGGTTAGGTACGGGCTTAGAATTTTCCCTCTCTGGCGAAATGCAATATGTTGGTTTATTTAATTGTACTCCCTAGGCGCGCTAATGCGCGGGTGGAAGCGACGGTCGCGTCGGGAGCTAGCTCGCTCTCCAGCTGTTGGCTGCTCCTCGAAGATAGGCTGCGTCTGCGTCGTTCCCCTCAGGTCTGCTTGCCCCTCTCCTCTGGGGCCTTCGAACGATAAAGGCTGCTGCCTATAAGTTCCCACAAATGTAACTAACTGCCTGAGCATTCGCTCCCTTTTTTCAGCTTACCTCCAGATCTCAATTGGGCACTGATTAAAAAAAAAACGATTTCTCTACTGGCACTTCTGCGCGAATACTTCCGATTTTTAATGGATAAGTAGGCTTGGTTCATATAAATCCAACCTCTCTCGACGGCTGCCAAAAAGAAATGGACGACTATGACGCCAGGAAAGTGGCGGTAAGCCTCTGTGAGAAAGTAGGTGAAATGTAGACAGTTGACATTAGCCACTGTTGCTCTCTTGCATCTATTCGTCTATGCCTATTCTCTACTCTATCTCGCACTAGTGGCAACGCAGTTCCTCGTAACCTAACTGACCAACAGATGGCGCTACCAAAGTATCTTTACTTTTCTCGAGCAAGCGCTACAACTCTAGCTGACCAACCGATGGCGCTACCAACGTATCTTTATTTTCATCGAGCAAGCGCTACATCCTTTTTTTCGTTTTTGCCACTTAGCTTTCCCGTAATGTCAATATGCAAAGTATGCCAGGGGATAGCAACTTTTGGAATTGGATGAAGCTCTGCCTGTATTTTTCCTTTTGAACCTTTGATAGTTTGCAAGTGATACAATTTTCTACAAAGCGCCTAACATATTTTGACATATTGGCGAACCAATAGTGCGAATATACTTTGTCAAGCGTCTTCTCCAGCCTAAGTGCATTACAGCTTCGTGTACGTGATTTATTACAGCCCATCTGTATTATCCTTGGTATTACGGGAAGGCAACGAGTTCTACCGTTCCGTTGAATTTTCCGATGAAGCATACCCCTTCTTAACTCATAAGTTCTAAGTAAATCATCCTCCAGCTCGTCATTACGCAATTTTTAAATTATTTTAGAGACTTCTGGGTCGCGGTTCTGTTCAGCCAGTAGCCAGTTGTCAGATACCTCCGTTAGATTAACGCGCTTCTCGACTATCTTAGCTAATTGTTTATCATTTTCAGCTGGAAGTGGATTACGACTAAGAAAATCTGCGTGGGCCATTTTCTCCCCTTTCCTGTACTCAATGCTAAATTGAAAGGCTTGCAAATATCCCCACCACCGATGTACCCTAGGTGTCAAAGTTGCTTGCGCAATAAGAAACCTAATCAAATAAAACCATCAAAATCTAAAAGGTAAAGACTTATTAATTGTGGGAAGACAAAGCTGGATGTCCTAACATCAAGGATCCCACCGTACCATGTGGAGGCCACATCACGGGACCATCCTATACAACGCTTCCCATAAACTTGTTAAAATTTGTATTACTTTTTGTCTTATTATTTTATGTTCACTTTGCCAGGTCAGTTCTTTACATTTTTGAGAAGTAAAAATAAAGGCTTCAACACTTCTGATAATTTCGGCACGAACTGGCGGAAGTACGAAGACAATCCGATAAATTGCCTTAACTGCGGTACCGTTTGCGGTGGGGGTAGTTCTACAAGAGCTTTTATTTTGCGACTGTTTGGTCGAATTTCTTCTGCACTAACTTCATAACCTAAGTATTTTATTTTTTCTGTCAGGAACGTACACTTGTTTATGTTAAAGGAGAAACCTGGTTCCATTAGGATTTGTAAAACTTTGTCTAATCTCTCCATCGCCTGTTCTTTTGTCTCAGCGACTATCAATATATCATCAATATAAACAATGACAAATGTATGCGCTACCGATCCCAATGCCTTTATTATTGCCCGTTGAAATACCGAAGGCGCGTTTTTTAGACCGAATGGCATTGCGAGAAATTCATACTATCCCTCAGGTGTTACAAATGCCGTACGTTCGATAGATTCTGGGTGGATTGGAATTTGGTAAAAGCCGCTTGCCATATCTAAACAAGAAAAGAAACTAGCTCCCCGCATACGAGCTATTTGATCAGAAATTAGTGGCAAAGGATATTTATCTGCCACTGTATTCGCATTTAATTCTCTGTAGTCTACACATAAACGGTCTGTACCATTCTTCTTCTTGACCAGCATCATCGGACTAGCAAAAGGGGAACTACTCGGTCGTATAACTTTGGCGGACAACAATTCGTCTATCATTCGCCTTACATTAGCCTTCTCCTCTTCACCTGTCCAAAAATTGAGGAAACTTTGGATTTTTTAAAAATATGAAACAGTCATTTTATTACACAAATGTCATTATTTATTGATTGTACATCTTTTGAAGAAAAAAGGAAGCTATTGTTCTTGAAAAAATATAAATAATTAACGGAGTTATGGCGATTCTACCAAACCCATTTTTTTTTTAAAGAGGCTCGCGGTGACTACGATTGAAGGTCAGCAGGTCAACTGAGGTCAAAAAACAGAACAAATTTCATTAGTATAAAGTTGTTTCTGGTTCGTGAACGATTACTTTAATGAATATCGCGTTGTTTCTGTAAAAAGTAAAGATTTTTTTACAAAGTTAATTTTTTTAGCACTAAAAATTTTATTCAAAAATTCTTATTTAAAAAATTAAAAATTTTTCTTAAAAACTGAATCGTATACGAACTCCGCACATTCATTACGAACAATTTAAAAAAAATGAAGCAGATCGATCAAATGGTTCTTGCGGAATCGTAGTCACGGCAAAGGCACTTTTGTAAAAAGCGATTTCGAGATAATCGCATTAAAAGTTCGAGGTTGAGTGTGACAAACCGCGACACAAAAAGCTGTTTTCCTATGGAACTATTGTTCGGATCTCTATGAAAATTTGTAAATGTTCTTTAATTTTCGATTTTTTGGAAAAAAAGGTATATAACCCCTTTAAGTCTTTATTAAAATTAAAACGATTATCCAAACTTGAATCATACGACAGCGCTTTCACAATTTTAGATTTATAGAACTCAATTTTATTTGCTTCAATTATAACTCCAAATCCTTGGCTTAAAATATCTCGACCAATTAGAATATCAAAATTAAGAATCTTATCCGATACGACATGTATGTAGCATTAGCTCTAGAAAATGATCGTTTATATTAACGTCGCAAAGGATCTGCGTTGTGCTCCATACCGGCTCGGTTCCAATACCCCCCAGGACCACTGAATTAGAAATACGTTTTCCGTGCAACTTCGCCGCTACACTTTCTTTTATATGAGAACATTCAGCGCCTGAATCGAAACAAAATGGAATAGACTCACCAAATTGTTTTAAAATGCCCTTGGGTTCAAAGGCCACCACGTTCACGCGTTTCTCGGCGCAGATTTCTTGAGAGGCATGACGACTCCTTGGGCAATCCGAAGCATAGTGCCCAACTCCCCGCACTTGAAGCACGTCCTGTTGTTTAGTGGACGAGGCTTATGTCCAGGGGCTACACTCGCCCGATTCCGGTCTTCATTTCGCCTTTTGAGGCAGTCGGCGATTTTATGCCCCATTCGGCCACAGTGATGACATTTTATTTGAGGGGACATCTTCATCTTCTTTCGTTCGACTTCGTTGCCACCCACAGGTTCATTACGCCTTGAATACACATGCGCCTTTAAATGTTGTTGAAGATCGCTACTAGTTTTAACGGTTCCCGTAAACATCGATTCCAAAAGGCGAGAATCTAGGTTGGACAGGTGTGTCAAGACGATGGACACGACAATTTCTTCCAATTCTATGGATTTAAATTTTGACATCAATGACGTCACAAGGCGGCTCCCGTACTCGGGAATATTTTCTCTTAAGTTCGGACGCCCATTGAAAATGTTCATCAGAGTTGCAGCCGAAGTCTCTATGCCAACATATCGTTGCACGAACAGTTCCTGGAATTGCGGCCAGGTCATGCCGCTGAAACAGATTTGCGCCAACCACTGAGATGCACTTCCTTGCATAGCTTTTCTTAGTGCCATGACAAGGGCACTACCCCTAAGCATATGCTCAGCGAAAATTAATTCGACCGTGTTACACCACGCACTTGCATCAGCACCCGCACAGTCAGGATCAAATTTTGGCAACATTGTTAACGAAGTTTTCACTCCCGAAACCGGCGCGCAAGTTGTGTTCATGTTTTTTACTAGCTCCAACAACGCGCGATTCTGGGCCTCCAATGCAGCCAAAACACCCGAATTGTCTTGTGGCAGGGCCGATCCCACTTCTGATGTCGGAGAACTAATATTTTCGATATTTGCCATCTTCACGATAGTGAGTTCCGATCGCGGCAAGAGTTCGAATCGAAGTGCCCGTTCCTAGAGAACGTCCCTTCACCATCGAGCTCGTCTTCTTTGTTCTATATTTATCTCTTTCTCTCTTGCGCGACCGGACCACACTCGATGGTCTGGCAACACCGGCTCCAATACTTTGGATTCTAGGAATAAGAAATATGCTTTGGTAGCTTTGGATTCTAGAAATTAGAAATCTGCTTTGGTAGTTCTAGGAATATGAAATATGCATTGGCAGCCGCCAAATAAGTTGGCGGTTTAATTCAAATAATTCTAAGTACTGCGACATATATATATAAATTCATTTAGTTTGTTCGCAACATTTTCGTTAGCAACATTTTCGTTTGCAACATTTTTGTTCGCAACATCTATGTCAGTACCCGAGAAAACGAAAATGTCTTACTTACTTACTGCAAGGGTATTTAAACTTCGGCATGCCGAAGTTAGCTTACTTTCTTGTTTATTTGGCGGTTGAACATCTTAATTCAAATATCAAGTTTAAGAAATATTAGTACTGGTTTAAGTCATGTCTGTTTTTATCTAAAAAATATAAGCCAGCCTAAAAGTGGCATAAATAAAAAGAGTTTTATTCAGTTTTATTTTATTTTATGTCTGCATACTTTGTTCACATTTTATAATAAATAAGGAGTTCCGGTTTTACGCTTTCATTTTTTCCGGTTTGTAAGACTTTCTTAATAAATCGTCATAAACCGTCCAATGTGCAATGCGCTTTGCAAACGCCTTGTAATGGCATATGAAATTGCAGCTTCGCCTAGTCAGGTGGACCGTTGGACCAACGAAATGTACAAATCCCATTAGTATATATGTACTTATCACCGTTTATCGGGCTTTTAAAGCTGCTAGGTATAAATGACAGACTCATTGGATAGTCGATATCCAGACCGATCAGCACGATATCTCCTAAAAAATAGAATTTAAAACAAATTTATAAAAATCTATTTTTTTTTAGCATATTATTAATATTTACCAATGTCAAGGACTGTGTTTTCCATAATTTTTCCGCATGAGTCCTCCAAACATTTCGTTCCGATCACGGCAACATGGTCTTCTATCGCATGTTCCATGTTTTCCAACTCTTTAGGCGTCAGAGTTATTGTTGGAAACTCCGTTATTCTGGAGTTGCATCCAGACGGACAAATCGATAACTCTTTAAATGATGGGGTTCCTTTAAAAATAAAGTTTTCCAAAGCTTTTATATTGCAGCTGCAGCCTATACATTCGATGAGATTTTCCCTTGGCTCCTTCTTCAAAAACCTCATCATAATTTGTGCCCTTCTCAATACATATGTATGTATAGCGCCTTTTCAATTGGTTTGGTTTTACCTAAACCACGCCAGAGTTATACCCAGTAGGGGGTCCTGAATCAAACTACTTTGAGTAGTTTCTAGGTCCGAATCTTCATTTTCAGAAGGATTACCTTTTTTAATTGTACAATCTATCAATTTTGTACTCCCGTCAAAATACGTTATTAGTTTCTCTGTGCCCAATACGAGATCTGGTTTTCAATACCGAGAATCCTTCCATAGCCGAACACCGGTTGTGCAATTGATGACCACAATGGAATTGTTCTGATTTGTTTGATAAGCCTTTTTGCGAAGTGCTCGCATTCGCGAGGATTTATGTCTTCGCCTTCTTCATCTTTTACTAGATCATCTACTTCCAGGCTGGTTGACACAGCCCAACGAAGCAGGTAAGTCGATGAAGTATCTGGAGCGCAATCGTCATCGAAAGTGTTCTCCGAAGAACCTATAAAATTGGGTATATGTATTTAAATAAAAAGTTTGAAAGCTTAACTGCCAATGTTTACTGTTATAATCGCAACAAAGCGTTATTTATTGATTCGCAATTATATTAATTTACCTGAATCCAGCGTTGTTGATTCTGAATCGGCAAAAATGGAGCTTATTTTGTACACGCACTGCTTTGATTCATAAGTTTCCATAAATTTTAGAGACTTTTTGAGCAATGAAGCCCCTTCTCCAGCTTTTTGCACCTCGAAATTATTAAGAGAGATTCGGGCATCCTTTGCATTGGTGGACAAAATAAGCTGTCCAATTCCAAACATATAAAATCTCTTAACGAGCATCTTCTCATTTTTTAAGAAATCAGCCCAATTTTTTATATAATGTGCCACATCAATGCGTATGTAGGCTCTGGGCAAGTTGTCTGTCATACATGCGTCTGCGTATGCCTCTACTGTGTCGAATGTAGCGAAAGCAAGGCAACAAGCAGATAGGAGAGCTCTTGACGAGTCGCACACCTGCAATAAATGTGAACTTATTATATATCTAATAGAAGTAAATATAATTTGTATTACCACTTCCTTTGGATACTGCGCACCCGTTTGAATCCACCGCAGTAACCATGCCGTTATAGAAACCGTGTCCTGTTTTTCAGTTAACATGGAGGAAACCACAAACTGGCCAACGGTAGAGTGGGTAACGGTAATATGAATGAAAATATGACGGGATTTTTTTCCATCTACCTGTACGTATTCAAGGAATCTTCCCCCAGATGCACAAACGGCTTTGCTTTTGTAGTTTAATGTGGAGACCATATATAAACTTTTACCGGGTCCTTGCCGCTATCCCGCACTATATCGTGTCCTTTTTGGCTTCGTTTTATGTCCGAAATGGCGTCTATTGCATCTGCTTTCCGATACAATTTTTTGCAGCTTCGTACTTGGCATTCCGAAAAACGGAAGCTTCATATAAATGAGGTGGTTCCACCTTATCCTCCGATCCCATTAACTGGGAAGCTGTTTTTGCTCTATAAAAATGGGTTGACTCCTTTTCCAAGTTGGAAACTATCTTGTCTCGAGTTTCCCCTCGGAGCTGGCGTTTCCCACAAGATCTATTACCATTACTGGCAATACATACTATTTATACCATGTACCGTAGGTACAAAGGTATATTAATTTCGTGCAAATGTATGTAACAGGCAGAAGGAAGCATTTCCGACCCCATAAAGTATATATATTCTTGATCAGCATCAACAGCCAAGTCGATATAGCCATGTCTGTCTGTCCGTCTGTCTGTCTGTCCGTCTGTCCGTCTGTATGAACGCCTAGATCTCAGCAACTATAAGAGCTAGAGCCACCAAATTCGGTATGTAGGTCGGAATGTTTTGCACGCAGATCAAGTTTGTTTCAGATTTAAAAATTTCCCCCCCACTCCCCCGCAAATCAATAAAAACGTTTTGCAGCCACAAATATTACCATAGATCTTTCTTTTTTTGCATAGGCATGCATATGTAGAACATGTATCAATACCGAAATCTGGTAAAGATCGGGTGAAAAACACAAAAGTTATTTACTTATCAGTGTGCTATCTGTTTTGCAGCTAGCAACAGGTGCATCCCAAAAAACAACAACAAAACTGATGAGCGCAAGAAACTAACTCCCGTGCGCAAAAAAGAGAGAGGGGTTATCTCTTTCTCTGTCTTGCACACGCAAGTGCATGAGATGGTGGTGGTTTTGCAAAGAGCGAGTTTGTTTACATTTCTCTAATAGGCAAAAGTCTCGATCAGCTGACTTTTGTTTATCGTTGTCAAAGAGCTAATTCGAGCGGCGATATATTTTGGTACATGGTATATAACAGTCGTTCACGAACGACTGTAGCTTTCTTACTTGTTTTATTATATCTTCATTATCGCGGTACGGCAAAATTTCCGCTTTTAGTTTGCTTCCACATTTACAATGGCCTGCGTATTTATTGAATGAAATGTTTAGTGATAATATTGTTGATTGAATTAGTAATAATATTTTTACAAAATTTTCTACTACAGATGGACTCTATTGCAAATATTGAATATTCAAATGTTTATATTAGGTATACATATACATATTATATTTATTAGCTTTCTTTAGAGTTTAATTAAATTTTTTATACATATGTATATGTATATTTTGGAATGCAAAATATATATACACCTTTACATACATATACCTAAATAATAAATAAATAAATAATTTTAATACAGTCGACCGCTTAAACTCAATAAATCCGTGCCTCTTCATTTGAATTTTTTGCAACGCATATTTTACACTGGTTCATACATATGTACCTACATATATATATGTACATATGTATGTACATACATATACATATGTTCTGTAGGGCGGGTATGGAGGCAAATAAATCGCATATGCGGCACGGAAATTCATGTTCTGGGGATCAAAATAAGCAACTTTGCCCAAAGAACCATACCTCTAAAATGCATTCTGATGTTCCCCTTTTTGATGCGAAATCTCTTTTGATCCGTAGGGAAATTCCGTTTTGACCCATTTAGAGAGCCCCAATCGAGTCCAAATGTATGACCGGCCCGCACTAATTTTCGATGGCCCCGCCTAGACCACCCCCTACTAGAGCTGGGATTCGATTTGATTTTTATTCGATTAAATCGATTTTTTCATTTTTTGGAAAACATCGATTCTTTTTTGGGAATCGATTCTTCGGATTCGATTCTTTGGACTTGGCCATTCTGGAATTTACTGCGAACAAGAGCTTCACAAAAGCCGAAAAATGTAAACAAATTAATTTTTTGCCAAATTAAAACTTGAAAACGGGAAATTAATGTTTTTTTTATAAAATTTTTGTTTTCGATTTAATCGATCATTTTTAGAGAATCGACGAAAAAAATCGATTCACGAAATTGAGAATCGTTCCCAGCTCTACCCCCCTACTAGTGTTGCAGAAACATCGATAGTGAGCACTATCGATATTTTCAACAATAGATAGTGAGATTCAATGATAGATAGTTAATAAAACAAAAAAGGAGATCATTCAATGACTTTTAACTTAAAATATAACAAAAAAAATCGTTCAATAATCTTAAAATTAATTTTATATATCAATATTTTTGTTTAAAACAAGTACGAAAGCTACAGTCATTCGTGAACGACTGTTATATACCATGTACCAAAATATATCGCCGCTCGAATTAGCTCTTTGACAACGAAAAACAAAAGTCAGCTGATCGCGACTTTTGCCTATTAGAGAAATGTAAACAAACTCGATCTTTGCAAAACCACCACCATCTCATGCACTTGCGTGTGCAAGACAGAGAAAGAGATAACCCCTCTCTCTTTTTTGCGCACGGGAGTTAGTTTCTTGCGCTCATCAGTTTTGTTGTTGTTTTTTGGGATGCTCCTGTTGCTAGCTGCCAAATAGATAGCACACTGATAAGTAAATAACTTTTGTGTTTTTCACCCGATCTTTACCAGACTTTCGGTATTGATACATGTTCTACATATGCCTATGCACAAGAAGAAAGATCTATGGTAATATTTGTGGCTGCAAAACGTTTTTATTGATTTGCGAGGGAGTGGGAGGGAAATTTTTAAATCTGAAACAAACTTGATCTGCGTGCAAAACATTCCGACCTACATACCGAATTTGGTGGCTCTAGCTCTTATATTTGCTGAGATCTAGGCGTTCATACAGACGGACAGACGGACAGACAGACAGACGGACAGACAGACATGGCTATATCGACTTGGCTGTTGATGCTGATCAAGAATATATATACTTTATGGGGTAGGAAATGCTTCCTTCTGCCTGTTACATACATTTGCACAAAATTAATATACCTTTGTACCTACGGTACATGGTATAAAAAGTAGTCGATCCACCATGTTGGGCTTTAATAGGCTTCTGTGGCTTGAAACAATTTTCGATGCCTTGCTGAACATTCTTTCCGACTCCGTAGAGGACGCAGGAATGTGTAAGTAACGCGTTGCAATATCTCTTAGTTTTGAAATATCATCACTGCAGTTCTATAAAATAAAAATAGTAAAGAATCAAATTAAAATTTTAAAATAAATGAGTTTGTGTACCTACCAAAACTCGAGCGGGTCGAGCTTTTTTTGTGAATTGTTTTCCTCCAAATATATTCCCAATGTTTTGGCCGCATCGAATTTTTGGTTTTAATTTTTTTGTGTATTTTTTTCATTCAAAAAATTGAATAGTGGGTCGCATGTTTTCTCGGTTTCCTCTAAGGCATTTGGTGGTGTTGGCAGCTGTTTGGGATTGAACAGCGAAATCTCTTTCTCGACCAGAAGTAGTTTTTGGCAAATGAACTTCCCTTCTTTTGTCTTTAGTTTATTGGATGTCGCCATTAACTCTGAATGCAGACCACATATTATTGGTATTATTAAAGATATTGTGACACATGTGGCAGATACATATGCCATTTGTTGCATTATCAAAATACGATAAAAGAGTTTGCAGGTCTTCCAAAAGCAGTAGTTCGTCAGCGGTTAGCATTATAGGAGCTTAAGGGGTGCCTAGTACCACATTTGCCACATGTTCTTTAAGAAGTAACATTCGTCCAATCATTGCGAAGCTGCTGTTCCATCTAGTTGGAACTTCCTGTTTTAAAGTGAGTGAGTTTTCCGTGTTCTGTGCAGTTTTTAATTTTTCATGTGCAATGGTACTGCTCTTAAAATATTGCAAGATTCGCTTGCATTTAACGAAAGGTTCCGAAATGCAGTCCAGTTTTAAAATATCTTGAACAACTAAATTCAAAGAATGTGCGAAACATGGCAAGTTACTTTTCTTCAATATGTTGCACGCGCTAACGACATTGGCAGCATTATCAGTTACAATAGCAGTAACTTTCGAAGAAATATTCCACTCATCCATAATTTTCTAGAGCGTATTCGCAATATTTGCACAAAATCTTGTCAATTATGCCCGATCTGTGGAGCTGGACCTAAACAATTTATGGCAACCACCGACATTTCCGCACAGATATTTACACCAAATCAAGGAACTCTTCAATACGGGATTAGCCTTAAAAAGATACGAAATCAGTTAAAATTGATGGGAAATGATGGGGGAAAATGCGCAATTCGCGCTCGCGGTACGCTTCAACCACGCGAGCGGTGATTCAAAAATTCACTGCTCCGAAAGTATTCATTTCTCCACTCTGAAATTTAATCAGGATTTAAACAAGGATTAAGGCTACCTTTTAAAAATAAAAAATTAAAAAAAAATTATGTCCAAATTTGAAAATTTTTTAATTTTTTGTTAAATTTTAATTTTTTTCATAAAAAAAAAATTTTTTTTTTTAGTTTAACTTATTGAAAAGCTAAGGAAAGGGCGCACGTTTCATGTCTGGGACAAATTGTTGTATCTTCATTAGTTTTCTCAGTATATGCGGTTGAAAAAAGTATCTTTTTTAAAAACGGGAAACTTTAGAAAATTATTTCTCGAAAATTCCAAGTATCAGATTGAAATAAAAAAATACGTATCGAATATTTTCAAGTAATAAACCGAAAAAAATATAAGAAGGAAAACAAAATTTTGGTGGCAAATTTTGCGTGGAACGCCCCATACATATATATCCACAAAAGCCACGGCACTGAATCACCGAACTTAATTGCTACATATATTTATTTTCTCTCCCTAGCTCTATCCTGAGCTGAGCTACATTTAAATAAACATATAATATGTATGGGGCGTTCCACGCAAAATTTGCCACTAAAATTTTTTTTTGCTTCTTATATTTTTTTTCGGTTTATTACTTGAAAATATTCGACACGTATTTTTTTATTTCATTCTGATACTTGGAATTTTCGAGAAAAAATTTTTTAAAGTTCGCCGTTAAAAAAAAAGAGCCTTTTTTCAAACGCATATTCTGAGAAAACTAATGAAGATACAAAAATTTGTCCAAGGCATGAAACGTGCGCCCTTTCCTGAGCTTTCCAATAAGTTACACTAAAAAAAAAAAAAATTTTTTTTTTAATAAAAAAATTAAAATTAAATAAAAAATTAAAAAATTTTCAAATTTGGACCTAATTTTTTTTTATTTTTAAAAGGTAGCCTTAAGGCTTCTTTAAATCCTGCGAAAATTTCAGAGTGGAGAAATGAATACTTTGGGAGTAGTGAATTTTTTAATCACAGCTCGAGTGGTCGGATCGTAACGCAGCGCGACTCGCTCGGTCTTCAGCAGTTTACAATCCTTAAAGCACTGTTTTCAATTCAATCGTTAACTGGCAAATCAGTTATATTATAAATTATGGGATACCATACTATGTAAAATACTAGGTGGAAAATGTTTATTGACGTTTAGACACAAATTCTAGTTTGTAGTATCTTTTTTATTATTCTTAAAATCTAACTATAAATTGATATCATTTTGTAACTGCAAATTTTACTTTTTCCAAAAACTGAATACTTCACAAACTTCTTTGGAAGAGAAAACTTTCATTTTCAACTGTTTTTCTCCATGTGGCTCAACATAGTGGAACGATTGCGTTCCTGCAATCGTTTTACATTTTTCGAAACGACTCTGAAGAAATTTTTCCGCCTCTGCATAATCTTTTGAACATTTGAATAAAACTGAAATATTGGGTAGAGAAGTTGCTTTCCTAGCCCACTCGTACAATTCTTTCGCGGTCGAAATTTGACAATCACTGATCATTTGTAAGCTTGCGCGACGTGCCATTCTTTTGACCGTACCTCCAGCACCGTCGCAAGGCCCTTTACCATGCGCCGTTGCATGAAAATTCCACTGTGCAGGGCGTTGAAAATCTTGTTCATGATGAAAAATATTCGCAAAATGCTTTACATTTTTAAATTGCTGCGGAGCGCCGTCAGAAAAATAAATGCACTTTCGAATGTGTGGATAATATTTTGAAAAGTACTGATTAAGAGCTTTAAGAAAAACGTACACAGCTATCGCGTCATGTTTCTTGCAATCAGAAATAATTACCAATGTTTTGTGGTCAATTTTGCCATTCATGTTATAATAGAAAACAATGGGGAATATAGTAGCCTGGTCGTTGTTCCAATGAAAGCCAGTTATGGCATTTTGAATGACAAAGGCGTAATTTTCCGCAAAATCGCAAATTATTAAACTTTCATCACTCTTCAAATTTTTTTTTACATTTTGAAAATATGAAGTTTGTTTCTGAGCGATGAAAGAATGCTTGAGAAATATTCTAGCAGATTTGCAAAAAGTTTGAACAAATTGATCGGTAGTTATTGTTAATTTTTCCAAACTTGTTTTTGGTTTCGAAACCCATTGTTTGTATGTCATATTTTGTACTCCATTCTTTTTAAGAACTGCGAAAATTTTTTTTTGACATCTGACCGTTTGTTGGACATTTTTTACACTGTTCAAAATAACATTCTTCACTAGGATTTTCACATAAAAAATGCAACAAAATGTCTTCATAATGAGAAACACGATATTCGTTACTGTCCATTAATTTAACCAGTTGACTGCCTGCAAACAAGGGGAATTTTAGTGTGTTACATACAAAACTTCAGATATTTTTTATGTATTACCTGAAATCATCAGTCTCATATTTTCATGAATGGGACACAGACAAACATTGTGCGTCCCACCATTACCAGCAAAAATACAGTGCTCTGGTCGGATTGAGCAGAATTTTGAAAAACTTATTTTAATCCCTTCATTTTCACTCATGAATCGTTGATAAACGTCTTTCAGATTACCAAAAATTAATCTTTTTTGAATTGTGCGTTTTTCCCCATCAATTTTCACTGATTTTGTGTCTTTTTGACCTGGCATCATAACACTTACATCATCACGTTCGTAAAATTGTTTGACTTTAATGATTATTTCAGGGGAAAATTGTTTTTCTGTATAAAATAAAAACGCATTAATTTGTAAGAGGAAGCCATCAAAAGGGTAATACAAAATTGTAGGTACGTTTTTTTCCGGAATCGCTAAAATCCCATTTTTCTTTACGAGATTCCTTGCTTGCGTAATAAAAAATCTTGATGTGCTCATCGTATGTGCTGCCTTGCGAATACTCCAGTTATTTGGCAAAAGAGTCAAAATTCTTATTTTCTCAGATTGTGTTACACCTTTCTCATGAAATTTTTGTTTTAACTTAGTAACATAATCGGAACCCAAATATTGTTCATTCTAAAAAACCAATCGAAATTGAAAAAACAATGTTACAAAACAAGATTTAAGAATTACTTCTGAATAGTCGCTGAATATAGACACACAATCCTCGTCATCGGTCTCAGAGGATTCAGAATCTGAGATCCGTACTCCAACAGCAGAATTTTCACTCACAGCTAAATAAAGAAAATTGCATCATTTTCGCAACTATTTCATCACTATTTTAATACTCACGTAAATCCTTTGTCTGCATTTTACTTGCTTTCTGCCTACACACAAAACACAAAAGATCCGTTGCTTGCAAAAAATCGAATTTCTTAAGAAAAGAAGCAGACACTCGACGCAAACTATGTTTTTGATTTTTGCTAACATGATTCTTAGAATTGAATGGATTGCAACAGCGATCTCTAAATTTTGAGTCAGACTTTCTAGGCATTTTGATACTGCGATCACGACTGAAACGTTGCTAACCAAGATTCATAAAGCACAAGATTGCGCATTGCGCAGGTCCGTTATTTGTGCACAGCGTTTCTGACGTCACAGGGCACTGATATTGCCTTAAAAGGCAATAGATACGACAAGAATTTCATTGAATAACAGTGCTCTGTGACGTAGATGCGCAGAACGACAAATTTTTCGCTTCGTGTTTGCGCAATTTTAGTATTCTATAATTCTTGGTTGCTAACCAAGATTCATACCAGATGCCGTTATTCGTGCAAAGCGTAAACTAGAGGTTTGCTACGTCAAAAGGCACTGATATTGCCTTCTATACAACAACAATTCGATCGGTGGCGCCACAAGTCGAGCCCGTATCCGAGCGAGTCGCGCTGCTCCGACCATGCGAGCGGTGATTAAAAAATTCACTACTCCCAAAGTATTCATTTCTCCACTCTGAAATTTTCGCAGGATTTAAAGAAGCCTTAAGGCTACCTTTTAAAAAAAAAAAAAAAAAAAAAAATTAGGTCCAAATTTGAAAATTTTTTAATTTTTTATTTAATTTTAATTTTTTTATTAAAAAAAAAATTTTTTTTTTTTTTAGTGTAACTTATTGGAAAGCTCAGGAAAGGGCGCACGTTTCATGCCTTGGACAAATTTTTGTATCTTCATTAGTTTTCTCAGAATATGCGTTTGAAAAAAGGCTCTTTTTTTTTAACGGCGAACTTTAAAAAATTTTTTCTCGAAAATTCCAAGTATCAGAATGAAATAAAAAAATACGTGTCGAATATTTTCAAGTAATAAACCGAAAAAAAAATATAAGAAGCAAAAAAAAATTTTAGTGGCAAATTTTGCGTGGAACGCCCCGTATATTTATTTTTTTTCCCTTGCTCTATCCTGAGCGACGCACAATGGCGCAAAATCAACTTTTTGATGACAACGTATCGTAAAATTTGTTATTGGTAATAGTTCAAAAGGGTTGAATCCAAAAAATTATTCAAATCGGTTCAGTATTTTGAAAGTTACACGTGTTCAAAGTTGAACCTCTTTTGGGTTGCAAAAAAAACATGTCGTTTTTTAGAAAAAATCTGACTTTGCAGTCGATTTTTAGTAAAAATATGTAACCGACCGGCATGGTTATGGTCTCTATCGAAAGGGTCATCAAATCTCGGTAAAACCAAGGTAGAATAAGATTATAATGTTTTTTGCACGTGCAGGCATACCTGTTTTACCGAAGTACTAATTTTCACCTATTTTTCAACTTTGATGGAATGTCAAAAATGATATTACGCGTTATTATTGGTTTGGCGTATGAGGTGTTGTTCTTGAATATGTTCTTTATCATATTCAAAAAAGATCGGCTGCCCCAATCTGCCACCCCGGATTTCCCAAGCAAAAGATACTTTCAACTCAGCGTACAAAATGCGCGGTTTCGTGCAAATTCTGGACAAGCACAGTCGCTGCGCAGTACGAAATTGTATGGCGGGCATACATTTTTTCCTGTATTGGCGGCTTGTTTTTAATTCTTGACTTTGTAAGGACACTTAATGATTTGAAATGAATGTATAGTGATTAATTATTCTTCAACAATATTAAATAATGTAAAATTGAATGATTATTTTGAACAAAAAGTGCATAAATGATTGAAAATTAGTCCAAAATTTGGTCAAAAAAAAAAAAATGTTTTTTTCTTTAAAATGTATTCCTTTTTTATTTTTAAAATATTAAATATGCACCATATTAGCATTTTCAGAGAAAACAAACGAAATGTATTGTTCGAAATTGGATAAAAATTGAGAAAACTGCCTCAAAAAACATGAATTTTCAAGTATAAAATCTACTATTAATGACACCATATAGTATGACCACTCAATCAATTAAAATTACCTTTCATATAAAAAAAGAATTATGAAAATATCTCAACTGGTTCAAGAGTTATGATTTTTGTAACCCTACTCTGTCGCTACTGTGCGACGTGTCGCCACAAATAGTGAAGTCCTTCAGTACGAGGATCGTTCCGATATCCAAAAGATGCGATATATGTTCCAAAGAGAACCATCCAGTGTGTTTATGTGCACACTTCCTCCAGATGACGACAGAGGATCGCACCGCTTACATCCGAAAAAAGCAGTTGTGCTTAAATTGCTTTGCAAGCGGTCATCAACTCCGTAATTGCACAAGCGCCCACAAGTGTCACGCCCACAAGTGTCACGACCGTGTCACGGTCGGCATCACACTTTTTTGCATACAAGCAACTGCTCCTCCAGTGTACCGATTCCTCCTGATACTGTATCCGATCCGATCCAAAGAATATTCTCGTGCTCCACACGAGTGACTGTTGCTCCCGATTCCTCGAATTGATGGGTTCCATACGACGAGATGAAATGCAGACGTTCCCTAGGTATCCTACCCAAGCCGAGTCTGCCAAGGGCGCTTATTTTCCGCAGGCAGTGTGATCCCGTACACCAGCTCTCTCTCTCCCTCTTCCACTGGACTTTCGATCCTGATTTTGAGCCGGAAAGCGGTGGAAACGGCCGAGGTGCAGTCGCAGAGGGCAGTCAAATACCTCGGCGTCCTCGTTCAAGGTTGTAGCGCCTGAGTCAGTGTCAGAATAAGATACTTCGCTGGCGCCACCTAGGAGACAACAGCGTAGCACAGAGCTTTGGCGATCTATAGGTGCTGAACGAAGCTGAGGAGGCTAATCCAACTCAAGGGAGCAAATGTCATCTTTCGGCTGAGACCCGAAGGTCGCCGAGAAATATAGAGAGGGGTCCCGCGCATTTCGGGGCGTCTCCCTTTTCATTAGCGGTCTTGGTAGCAGGCAGTAAAGTGCGCTTTTCGGATTTTTGTTTAAACTTATCTTCCAAAAAGAAAAACGAAAGTTGCAAAAGAAACGCGAGTGAAGTAAAAATCTGTATAATAACTACTCCGCGTTGCCGCAGCCACCGCAAGCAATCAATTTATATCACTCCGAGAATAGCGCTGAGTTCCCAGGGTGAGCAAATGAAAAAGTGAAAATGTGGAGAAGGAAAGGAACTAAAAGGAAAAATGTTCCGTTAGGCTTGGCGCTTTACAAGAGCCCATTTTTGGAGTTATCTTTTTATTGCAAACGGCGAGTGAGCTCAGCGTCTTCAGTGCAGCAGCAGCGACTTTGAACGAGCATCAGCGGTCCAAGCGGCCCGAGAGGTCTTAGCGTCTACCGCGCAAGCCCAACGGTTTCGGCCGGCCCGGCCGGAGATCAGCAGCAGCAGCCAGAAGGCGGAATAAATAAGTGTTTGAAGTTCTCTATGCAGTAAAGGGAGCAGGCAGCGTAAAGGGAAATTGCCAGAAAAAGAAAGGTTCAGCGGTCAAGCTGTAAAAGAAAGAGATAAAGAGGGGCAAATTCCGCTTGCGTGCCTAGCTTGCCATTTTCGGCGCTCGCACTAAGAAGAAACATTTAGCTAGCGAGCAGCAGATTTATAAGCCCGCGGACTAGGCGGATGCGTCAACGGAATTAATAGGAGGCCGAATGTTCTTTTAAATTAATTTAGCATAACATATTTTTTTAGTTTGTATACAAAAAAAAAAAAAAAAAAAAAAACGCGAGAATTTACATCAAGGAGGAAGAGGAAACGGAAAAGAAAAAGAGAACGGAAGCCAATATGGCGAAGTGAGAAGTTCAAAGGTTATTTTTCAATTTGGGGTTTTTCTTGTTTGTGACTATGTGGATTTTCGTTAGTTTTTTGTTGTTTTACTGATTGGAACTGGTGTGTCATTTTTGATTGAAGGGGGCATTTCATTTTATTTTATTATATCCATTCCACAGCTACCTGCCGAAGAAAGCGCTTTCGGCGATGGAGGAATAACAACTGTGAGTGTCAATCATGGCCATATTTTAGTATGTTACTTTTTTAATAAAATAAAGGGGAGCCGCCTATAAGTAAGAATATTCATGCGATTAATTCGTCGCTGTAACGAAGTCCATAAAGAAATAAACGAAAAGATAAGAGAATGTCCCACCGCCGCAAAAATCTAAGAGCGGGAAACCAAAACTGCAGTATAATTATCTCACACTCTTAAACCAAACGAACTCTTTCTTTCCTTTCATCTGCTTCTATGAAATTATTAATTTATGTCTCGTTCACTTTTGTCATGTTCAAATGTTTTTTTTTGTAAAATTTTAATAATTTAATTATATCCTCGATCAGTAACACATAGTTTTGCATGTTTCGATTTTTAGTTATGTTAGGCGTCACTATTTTTAGGAAAACGTTTTCTTTAGAATAATAAATCAATTTATAATGTTTTAAATTATTGAAATTATTTGCCTCCACCGCCGTAACCGCTTAAAGGGGTCATCCAAGAAACAGAATATGTTGCAATTGGAGAGGATGACCATGTACAGGGAGGGCCACCCGTGTCCTCAACAACATCTGAGGGCGCAGACAATTTGTTGTGCGTTAGTGAGAGAGTCTACTTGTCCGAGTTTGTGATGTGATTTTCCCTTCCCCCCTTCTCGTCGCTGCACGCAACCTTTAATAAGATATTGTTCGTAAGAGGCAAAGTTGAAGAGCAGGCAAGACCACCACCTCCTTAGCCGACGAGCAGAGCCGTGCATTATTCACGTGCGCCTGCCTCTTCAAGTTACCACCCAGCCTGATCGTTACATTAATTATCATTTAAGATCAATATAATTATTATGGCGCCCTAACGTGTTGGCCAAATCATGTTTTGTTTTAAACTTATTGTTTAGAATAAAGTCACACACTCATCTTTCCCTTAAATCTCTCTGTTTGTGTTTTTCCGTTTCTCTTAATTTTTGTATCAGACGCATAGGAATACTTTGACATG
The DNA here is from genome assembly GCA_018151655.1 of Drosophila bocqueti. Lineage (NCBI taxonomy): Eukaryota > Metazoa > Arthropoda > Insecta > Diptera > Drosophilidae > Drosophila > Drosophila bocqueti. The sequence continues at coordinate 146,425 of JAECXF010000090.1, forward strand.
AGCGGTCCGCAGTCTTTCATTGGCCACGGATGATGTGAAAATTTAGAGGACAAAGAAAATCTTTTCTATAAATTATTTTTAGGGACTTCTTACTTTAGTTAAATAGACGCATAGGAATACCGGAAAAAAAAGACTATTAGTAGTTTTTACCGGGCCACGTATATTTAATGTTAAGTGGAGATCCTGTCTTTAAAAACAAATTTGCGAATCATATCCCGTTTATAAATTGCATAGGAATGCAGTTCGATTTTCTTAATAACATAAGTCGACTGACCACGGTTGATAGCGGAATAGATATGCCTTTCGCAAGTGTAGGGTGCGCTAAAGCCGCGAGTTTTCAAGGCCAATGCATTTTGTTGTTGTGCTAGGGATCGACATGACAAAGCAGCCGCAGCGATTGCAGCGAGCTTATCCCGAGTAGTAGCAGCATAATTGTTTTTCTCTCTCTTTCTCTCTCATTAACCATGACATTTGTTTATCAAAACAAAGCGTTGCGGTGAACGCTGCTTGGATGGATGGCAGTAATTAACATTGAATTATTTTCGTTTTTATATTCTTATTGAATGCTTTTAGGTATTTACTTATATAATCTTTTTGAATTTATAATTAAACTGATCGTATATTTAGTTTATAGTTTTGGTCAATCCAATAGCATTCGAGAAAATTTAGTCTCTTAAAGCGTACCGACCAGCAAAAGAGAAAAGAGCATCAGCTGTTCCTAGATCTGAAGGTCGTTGACCGTTCTCTTAAGAGACCTGCGTTTTTTAGAAAGCTGTGAATGTAGGTCAGTGACAAACCAAAGAGAAGGGATCAGCTGATTGATCATTTGAGGTCGTTGACCGCTGCAGCTGCAATATACATATATGCTCTTGGAGTAAGAATTGGTTAAGGCAGGTCGAGAAATAAAGAGAGTAACAGCTGGGTGTTTAGCTCAAGCTTGTTGAGAGCGAACTCTTTATTAATTGGCTTAGTGGGCTGTCAGATATTTAGGTTTTAGAAATTTGTTAACATTTTTTTTTTGTCCTTAAGGTTTTGCTGAAGATCAAGAAGTTTTTTAGAAAATATGGCGGATTCCGATAGGGAAGAGGTTGGTGCAGGAGCAGGAGTGCTCTTTATGTGGCAAATCTCTTTCTACTGGTACTATATTTAAAACGAAATGCAACCACTACTTTCATAAAAGTAGCTTAGCAGTATATACCAAAACAAATCGAAAATGCCCCACCTGCAAGACCATTTGCTTTCAAATCTCCATGACCACACAAGCGGCAAAGAAGCCAGCGGGCGGAGAAACGCCATCCGGCAGCCGAGAAAATATTTCTGCGGCAGAAGTTGGGAATATGGTGGCTCAGGCCATGCAGGGAATGCGAAATTACCTTCTCACCGAACTGTCCCAGCAGATGGCTCTGTTAATTCAAACCAATCTTGCTGCATATGTACCTAGAAATACTCACACGCCGGTAGAGCAAAACTTGGGAGCTATTCCTCGCGCTAACCAAATTGCAGCAGAGCAAAATTTTGGGCAGTCATGGCAGGGATCAGGACCAGATAGAAGGCGGGATTCAAATGGCTCTCAAGGAGAGGTCCGATCGACTCCTGGAAGTCTTGGGTCCGATTTAATGTATAGGCCGGATAAAGTAGCTAACATAATTAACAGCTGGAAGTTGCGGTTTAGTGGAAACCGAGATGGAATCAGTATTGACAACTTCATATATCGCGTCGAGATACTGACCAGGCAAACACTGGGATGATTATTTGCAATTGGGACGAACTTTGCCAAGCAATGCGGAAGCAATTCCGAGATACTCGAACAGACGTAGACATTCGGGAGGCAATTCGGGACCTCAAGCAACGAGAAAAAGAGAGTTTCGACTCGTTCTGGGATGCTGTAGTAGCGCTCATGGATGGGCTAGAGATTCCAATGTCGGAAAGATCCACTGTAGAAATTCTTCGACGGAATCTAAGGCCTGAAATACGGCACGAACTCCTGAATGTGAAAATAGGTTCAGTCGAGCAGTTGCTGGAAATTTGTAGAAAACGGGAAAGCTTTTTGGAGGATGTAAAGAGAAATTATTCTTACCAAGCAGCGCCTTTCAAGAAGCAAGTGGCTGAAGTAATAGAAGACTTGCTTTCCGATGACGCCACAGAATTTTCCGAAATTGAGGACGAGGAAGAAGTCGGGGCAATAGCGTTAGTATGTTGGAATTTTTTACTTAAACAATAAACTTGTAGATACACCTGAAAAAAATTAAAAGTGTTAATCTTCAATACATTTCACGAAAAAAATTCTTTAAAAAGCACATTTTTTCGACCACACAAGGTAGAAACCCCCTTAAGAAGGGAGGATCTTCGGTCAGCACAGCAGATGGAAAAAATCAGGAGGCAATAGGTCGGATAAAAGTCCCTATCAAGTACACGGATCAAAGCAAAGAAATGGATCTTTTCATAATTCCATCTCTCAAGCAGGACTTGTATCTGGGAATTGATTTTTGGTCGTTGTTTGAATTATTACCACCAGATATGGTCATTTCCGAAATTAATTCCGAGTCACATAGTTTATCTGTACAACAAAACGAACAATTGCAAGCTGTAATACAGAAATTTCCATCTTTTGCGGTATCAGGGTTAGGGAAAACGTCAAAATTGTCGCACTCTATAGATATAGGAGACGCCAAGCCGGTGAAACAAAGGCATTTCCCAGTGTCGCCGGCAGTAGAAAAGCTGTTATATGACGAGGTGGACCGAATGATAAAGTTGGGATGATTGAGCAATCCGATAGCGCATGGTCGTCTCCGGTTGTTTTAGTCCAGAAACCGGGCAAGGTTCGGCTTTGTTTAGACAGCCGTAAACTTAACGCTGTCACCCGGAAGGATGCATATCCACTCCCACAGATAGATGGCATTTTGGGTCGCCTCCCCAAGGCGATGTTTATATCGAGTCTGGATCTCAAGGACGCCTATTGGCAAATTCCACTTGAGCCGGAATCCAGAGATAAGACGGCATTTACAATCCCAGGCTGGCCCCTATACCAATATAAAGTGATGCCATTTGGCCTGACAAATGCATCCCAAACCATGACACGCCTCATGGACAAGGTCATACCTGCAGAGCTGCGAAACGAGGTGTTCGTGTATCTTGACGACTTACTGATCGTATCGGATAGTTTCGAGGCACATTTAAAGGTGTTAGACATTGTCGCTGGTCATATTAAGGCGGCAGGCTTAACTCTAAATGTCGAAAAGAGCAAGTTTTGCCGAAGAACCGTAAAATATTTGGGTCACATCGTAGGTGAGGGAGTTATTCGGACGGATCCGGAGAAGATTTCCGCAATGAAGGAATTCCCGTTGCCTAAATCTTTGAAAAGCCTTAGGAGATTCCTGGGCATGGTCAGTTGGTACCGAAAATTTGTGGAGAATTTTGCATCTGTGGCAGCTCCATTGACCGATTTGCTTAAACCGAAGAAAAAATTCGCAATGACACCTGAAGCCGAGAAAGCCTTCGAGGATTTAAAGCATAAGCTGTGCTCAGCTCCGGTACTTCAGAGTCCGGATTTCTCGAAACCATTCTTCGTGCAGTGCGATGCAAGCAATACTGGTGTAGGAGGAGTGCTAGTACAGAAAAATTCTGAGGGAGATGAATACCCCATAGCCTTTGTGTCTAAAAAGTTAAACAAAGCGCAGAGGAATTATTCGGTAACAGAACAAGAACTCTTAGCAGTATTAGTTTGCATAAAGAGGTTTAGAGCCTACATAGAAGGCCACCAATTCACGGTGATTACGGATCACGCTTCCTTAAAGTGGCTGATGTCGCAGACAGATTTACACTCCAGATTGGCCCGTGGGGCATTAAAATTACAGGGGTTCGATTTCAATATTGAGCACCGGGTTGGGCGATTAAATGTTGTCCCCGACGCTTTATCCAGGGTGAACGAGGAGAATCTCGCAGCTATAGACGTCGAGCATGGGTTAGTTGTGGACGTAGATTCATCGGAATTCAAATCCCCCGATTATGCAGCGTTTCGAGATGGAATCAAAGCAAATCTGGATAGGTTGCCGGATCTGAGAGTGGTTGATGATTTGGTCTACAAAAAGATGCAGCATGATTCAGGCGAGGCGGTTCACGATCAATTAAGTTGGAAGTTGTGGATCCCAGAAAGCTTGATCAAGAATGTTCTGAGCAGCGCGCATGATCATCCGTTAGCTTCGCATGGCGGAGTTCACAAGACTTCGGAGCGTGTAAGGCGGTATTATTACTGGCCGGGGTTGGTGAAGGATGTTAAGACCTACGTGTTGGAGTGCGAAATTTGCAAGGGAACTGAAGCTCCAAACATGGTCCAGAGACCACCGATGGGAAAGGCTCCGGAATCTGATAGATTCTTTCAGAGACTGTATATTGATTTTCTAGGGCCATATCCCCGCTCAAGGAGCGGCCATATAGGTATTTTTATCGTCCTGGATCATTATTCTAAATTCGTATTCCTGAAGGCCATAAAGAAGCAAACGGCCGAGGTTGTTGTGAAGTATATGGAGCAGGAGTTGTTTTATACTTTTGGAGTTCCTGAGTCGGTTATCTCAGACAATGGTTCGCAATTCAAATCCGATGTTTTTCAAGATTTTCTCAGGAAGAATAAAATCACTCACATTCTCACGGCTGTGTACTCGCCGAAAGCAAATGCTTCGGAACGGGTTAATCGATCAGTGATCGCGGCCATCCGGTCGTATGTTCGTCCGGATCAAAAGGATTGGGACGAAAAACTCAGCAGCATTTGTTGTGCTCTGAGAACAAGCATTCACTCTGCTATTGGAACGTCTCCTTATTATATGGTGTTTGGCCAGCAATTTGTAGGGTCCGGTGCTACTTACAAGATACTGCGGACCCTAGGATTGCTGGAGGACAAGACCATGGCATGGAGTAAGGAGGACTCTTTGGAGATAGTGCGGGCCAAGGCTCGCGAAGTCCTGCATAAACAGAATCAGAAAAATGAACGTCTGTATAATTTGCGGTCCCGGCCAGTATCCTATACTGAGGGTCAGGAGGTATTTAGGAGAAATTTCCGGCAGAGCAACTTTCAAGCCGGATACAATGCCAAACTAGGTCCCGCGTTCCTAAAGGCTTGAGTTCGGAAAAAACTGGGGAACTCGTATTATGAGTTGTAAGATCTGCAGGGTAGGTTGGTTGGCAAATATCATGCCAAAGACCTAAAGCAATGAGTGGCTGCCTCAGGCTCTGGTGGTATCAATCTTGGGAGTTTGACCCCCAAGTTTGATATTAAGCGGGGGGCATTTGTAGCGCCTGAGTCAGTGTTAGAATAAGATACTTCGCTGGCGCCACCTAGGAGACAATAGCGTAGCACAGAGCTTTGGCGATCTATAGGTGCTGAACGAAGCTGAGGAGGCTAATCCACCTCAAGGGAGCAAATGTCATCTTTCGGCTGAGACCCGAAGGTCGCCGAGAAATATAGAGAGGGGTCCCGCGCATTTCGGGGCGTCTCCCTTTTCATTAGCGGTCTTGGTAGCAGACAGTAAAGTGCGCTTTTCGGATTTTTGTTTAAACTTATCTTCCAAAAAGAAAAACGAAAGTTGCAAAAGAAACGCGAGTGAAGTAAAAATCTGTATAATAACTACTCCGCGTTGCCGCAGCCACCGCAAGCAATCAATTTATATCACTCCGAGAATAGCGCTGAGTTCCCAGGGTGAGCAAATGAAAAAGTGAAAATGTGGAGAAGGAAAGGAACTAAAAGGAAAAATGTTCCGTTAGGCTTGGCGCTTTACAAGAGCCCATTTTTGGAGTTATCTTTTTATTGCAAACGGCGAGTGAGCTCAGCGTCTTCAGTGCAGCAGCAGCGACTTTGAACGAGCATCAGCGGTCCAAGCGGCCCGAGAGGTCTTAGCGTCTACCGCGCAAGCCCAACGGTTTCGGCCGGCCCGGCCGGAGATCAGCAGCAGCAGCCAGAAGGCGGAATAAATAAGTGTTTGAAGTTCTCTATGCAGTAAAGGGAGCAGGCAGCGTAAAGGGAAATTGCCAGAAAAAGAAAGGTTCAGCGGTCAAGCTGTAAAAGAAAGAGATAAAGAGGGGCAAATTCCGCTTGCGTGCCTAGCTTGCCATTTTCGGCGCTCGCACTAAGAAGAAACATTTAGCTAGCGAGCAGCAGATTTATAAGCCCGCGGACTAGGCGGATGCGTCAACGGAATTAATAGGAGGCCGAATGTTCTTTTAAATTAATTTAGCATAACATATTTTTTTAGTTTGTATACAAAAAAAAAAAAAAAAAAAAACGCGAGAATTTACATCAAGGAGGAAGAGGAAACGGAAAAGAAAAAGAGAACGGAAGCCAATATGGCGAAGTGAGAAGTTCAAAGGTTATTTTTCAATTTGGGGTTTTTCTTGTTTGTGACTATGTGGATTTTCGTTAGTTTTTTGTTGTTTTACTGATTGGAACTGGTGTGTCATTTTTGATTGAAGGGGGCATTTCATTTTATTTTATTATATCCATTCCACAGCTACCTGCCGAAGAAAGCGCTTTCGGCGATGGAGGAATAACAACTGTGAGTGTCAATCATGGCCATATTTTAGTATGTTACTTTTTTAATAAAATAAAGGGGAGCCGCCTATAAGTAAGAATATTCATGCGATTAATTCGTCGCTGTAACGAAGTCCATAAAGAAATAAACGAAAAGATAAGAGAATGTCCCACCGCCGCAAAAATCTAAGAGCGGGAAACCAAAACTGCAGTATAATTATCTCACACTCTTAAACCAAACGAACTCTTTCTTTCCTTTCATCTGCTTCTATGAAATTATTAATTTATGTCTCGTTCACTTTTGTCATGTTCAAATGTTTTTTTTTGTAAAATTTTAATAATTTAATTATTTAATTATATCCTCGATCAGTAACACATAGTTTTGCATGTTTCGATTTTTAGTTATGTTAGGCGTCACTATTTTTAGGAAAACGTTTTCTTTAGAATAATAAATCAATTTATAATGTTTTAAATTATTGAAATTATTTGCCTCCACCGCCGTAACCGCTTAAAGGGGTCATCCAAGAAACAGAATATGTTGCAATTGGAGAGGATGACCATGTACAGGGAGGGCCACCCGTGTCCTCAACAACATCTGAGGGCGCAGACAATTTGTTGTGCGTTAGTGAGAGAGTCTACTTGTCCGAGTTTGTGATGTGATTTTCCCTTCCCCCTTCTCGTCGCTGCACGCAACCTTTAATAAGATATTGTTCGTAAGAGGCAAAGTTGAAGAGCAGGCAAGACCACCACCTCCTTAGCCGACGAGCAGAGCCGTGCATTATTCGCGTGCGCCTGCCTCTTCAAGTTACCACCCAGCCTGATCGTTACAAGGTGCATCTAGAATACATACTCCCAGAAGAAGGCCAGTGGGACGGTCGGAGCAATTTCGCGTATTTTGCTGAACACCCAAGCATACCACCAGGAAGCTGCTGGCAAGCGTTGTCACCTCACATCTGCTGTATGCGGCGTCAGTGTGGGCTGAGGCGGCCGGGACAAAGTCCTACATGCGGGGGGTCGAGTCAGCGTACAGACTATGCGCCATCCGAGTGTCCTGCGCATTCCGGACGATCTCGGACGACGCCGCGATGGTCACAGCCGGCCTAGTGCCGCTGAAGGATCTAGTGCGGGAGAAGACGGACCTGCGCAACGCACTTCGCGGGCACCACGGACCAGAGGGTGTCCCCAAGGCGGGGCTCAAGAGCGCCGCCAGAAGGAGGAGCTATGCAAGCTGACAGGTCAGGTGAGATGCCTCGTCCAAAGGCCGTTGGACCCATAGGCTGATCCCCAGCCTGGATGGATAGGAAGCATTGGCAGGTGGATTTTTACCTGACCCAAGTTCTGAGCGGGCACGGATGCTTCCGTGGTTACCTGAAGTGGTTTGGCCACGAAGAAGAGGACGGCTGCCTGGAGTGCGGAACTGGGATAACCGAAGATGCGGAGCATGTCTTCTTCGAATGCCGCCGGTTCGACGTGGACAGAGAGGCGCTGGAGGTGCCGCTGATGCTGGCAGACCCCAGAATATAGGACGCGGTTGCAGAATTCTCAGTTAAGCTGACGAATTCGCGATGAGGAATGAGAGAACGGGCTGAGCGGCGAAGCATTGCTTTGCCGTCGTATCGCACGATGCGGGCCTTGCCCCGTCACGCCACTAAATGGCTTTCATAAAGTGTAAATCGTTAGTTTTAAATAAATAAATTAATATATAAAAAAAAAACTCCGCAAGTTTTCCTCCGTGTTTTTTTTATCGAGTGCATTCCAGGCTAAAGCCATCCCCCTCCGAACAGAGTATAAATTCTACTATTTATCACACCATATACTATGACCACTTAAAATATAAAAAGGTACTAAAATTACCTTTCATTATTACAATATATCTTAACTGGTTCAAGAGTTATGAACTATGCGGCGGTCTTATTGAGAGCAACTACGATCGAAAGGAAGAGATCCCTATGCCAAGAGGAGAGAAAAGAAGTCTAAAAAAAGACGGTTTCTTAAGGGGTTATATAACTTTTTTTTTTTTTTTTCAAAAAATCAAAATTTTTTTGCTGAATTCTGAAGCACAATTCATAAAGAACATTTTCCCAAATTTTCATAGAGTTCCGAACAATAGTTCCATAGGAAAACAGCTTTTTGTGTCGCGGTTTGTCACACTCAACCTCGAACTTTAAATGCGATTATCTCGAAATCGTTTTTTTACAAAAGTGCCTTTGCCGTGACTACGATTCCGCAAGAACCATTTGATCGATCTGCTTCATTTCTTTTTTAAATTGTTCGTAATAAATGTGCGGAGTTCGTGAACGATTCTGTTTTCAAGAATTTTTGAATAAAATTTTGAGTGCTAAAAGAATTAACTTTTTAAAAAAATCGTTACTGTTTACAGAAAAAACGCGATATTAATTAAAGTAATCGTTCACCAATCAGAATAAACTTTATACTATTGAAATGTTTTCTGTTTTTTGACCTCAGTTGACCTGCTGACCTTAAATCGTAGTCACCGCGAGCCTCTTTAAAAAAAAATGGGTTTGGTAGAATCGCCATTACTCCGTTAATTATTTATATTTTTTCAAGGACAATAGCTTCCTTTTTTCTTCAAAAGATGTACAATCAATAAATAATAACATTTGTGTAATAAAATGACTGCTTCATATTTAAAAAAAAATTCAAAGTTTCCTAAATTTTTCCGCTGAAAAAGGTATATAACCCCTTAAAAGTTCAATTATACACTATTTTTAGTAAATATATTCTAGATCTTATCAAATATACCTCATCAAACTATCAATAGGTTAGGTTAGGTTAGGGCGGTGACTAGCCCGGCATAGAGCCGGGCCGTCCACTTGAGCCTAAGGAGGCTCCTTGTGATGAAACTATCAATACTAATTAATAAAAACATTAAACCGAACTATTGTTTAGGAGAAAATTGATGCTGTTGGGGCCGTCGTTGCTCCAAGCTAAATATATCCTAATACAATACTCCATTCAAAAGATATCCAAAAACTAAATAAAGACCTCTACGCACGTCGCGTAATACCCCGAAAAGTCTTTCGTGCTTTTACTTATGAATAGTTTCAGGTTAAGCCACCCATTTTTTATGTTATGTTTTTGCTGTTCCACATTTCTTATCAACACACATATTTTATATATTTCTTCTAACACTATATTCGGTTATCGTAGATTAATTTAAAACGTATTTCTGCGGAGCCAAGCTGTTTTGGCGAATAATGAAAATAATGTATTGATAAAATAAAATAAAATTCAAAAATTGTTGGGAGAAATTTAAAATAATGTTGTGAGTAAAATTGCCGATGTTTGGTCTGCGATGGTCTTCATTCAGAAGTGACGAAAGCTGATCCTCATTTCACAGGCTAAGAAAATTATTGAAGGACTTAGAAGCTCGTCTAATGATGTCCGAAATGCAAAATACAAGCTTTTTAAACGAATGGGTGCTAGTCAAGCCATAAAAACAAATGTCAAGGAATGGACTGCTAGAAAAGCATTGCAGGACCGCGAAAACATATCGAGCGGAAAAAATTAAGCTGCAGTACGATGCAGCGCCATGGGCCACCTTTGGAATCGTGTTGCGGTATAATAAAGTCGAATTCCGAAAAAATTCTTGAACATTTGGTCGATAGAATGGTCGATACGCTAAAACGCATTGCAGAAAGAAATAAGGGACTATGGACTTTTGGGAAAATACCTGTTTAAGTATATATTTGTTTATATCTGGGTCAAACGACCAATTCGGTGGTCGTTAGTTTCTTGATGCCTTTAGCCCTTGCTATTGTATCGTCTGAATGATTTTTAAACACTTTTCTTTAGTTGTCACTATATTTATTGTTTTTGTACATTATAAAAAGAGCGTCTGCTTCTCTACTCTCTTAAATCAACTATACGTCTCTTCGTATATTGATAGAATATCATGGTAAGAAAGAACAAAGACAATTGAGACAATCGGTAGAAATTATACATTTTTAAATACTTTGGATTTTAAATTTACAAAAGTTTTACAACATGAAACTTTCAAAATTGAGTTTATATGAGTTTACTTGAACGAGGAGAATCTCGCAGCTATAGACGTCGAGCATGGGTTAGTTGTGGACGTAGATTCATCGGAATTCAAATCCCCCGATTATGCAGCGTTTCGAGATGGAATCAAAGCAAATCTGGATAGGTTGCCGGATCTGAGAGTGGTTGATGATTTGGTCTACAAAAAGATGCAGCATGATTCAGGCGAGGCGGTTCACGATCAATTAAGTTGGAAGTTGTGGATCCCAGAAAGCTTGATCAAGAATGTTCTGAGCAGCGCGCATGAAAAAAAAAAAAAAAAAAAACGCGAGAATTTACATCAAGGAGGAAGAGGAAACGGAAAAGAAAAAGAGAACGGAAGCCAATATGGCGAAGTGAGAAGTTCAAAGGTTATTTTTCAATTTGGGGTTTTTCTTGTTTGTGACTATGTGGATTTTCGTTAGTTTTTTGTTGTTTTACTGATTGGAACTGGTGTGTCATTTTTGATTGAAGGGGGCATTTCTTTTTATTTTATTATATCCATTCCACAGCTACCTGCCGAAGAAAGCGCTTTCGGCGATGGAGGAATAACAACTGTGAGTGTCAATCATGGCCATATTTTAGTATGTTACTTTTTTAATAAAATAAAGGGGAGCCGCCTATAAGTAAGAATATTCATGCGATTAATTCGTCGCTGTAACGAAGTCCATAAAGAAATAAATGAAAAGATAAGAGAATGTCCCACCGCCGCAAAAATCTAAGAGCGGGAAACCAAAACTGCAGTATAATTATCTCACACTCTTAAACCAAACGAACTCTTTCTTTCCTTTCATCTGCTTCTATGAAATTATTAATTTATGTCTCGTTCACTTTTGTCATGTTCAAATGTTTTTTTTGTAAAATTTTAATAATTTAATTATATCCTCGATCAGTAACACATAGTTTTGCATGTTTCGATTTTTAGTTATGTTAGGCGTCACTATTTTTAGGAAAACGTTTTCTTTAGAATAATAAATCAATTTATAATGTTTTAAATTATTGAAATTATTTGCCTCCACCGCCGTAACCGCTTAAAGGGGTCATCCAAGAAACAGAATATGTTGCAATTGGAGAGGATGACCATGTACAGGGAGGGCCACCCGTGTCCTCAACAACATCTGAGGGCGCAGACAATTTGTTGTGCGTTAGTGAGAGAGTCTACTTGTCCGAGTTTGTGATGTGATTTTCCCTTCCCCCCTTCTCGTCGCTGCACGCAACCTTTAATAAGATATTGTTCGTAAGAGGCAAAGTTGAAGAGCAGGCAAGACCACCACCTCCTTAGCCGACGAGCAGAGCCGTGCATTATTCGCGTGCGCCTGCCTCTTCAAGTTACCACCCAGCCTGATCGTTACAAGGTGCACCTAGAATACATACTCCCAGAAGAAGGCCAGTGGGACGGTCGGAGCAATTTCGCGTATTTTGCTGAACACCCAAGCATACCACCAGGAAGCTGCTGGCAAGCGTTGTCACCTCACATCTGCTGTATGCGGCGTCAGTGTGGGCTGAGGCGGCCGGGACAAAGTCCTACATGCGGGGGTCGAGTCAGCGTACAGACTATGCGCCATCCGAGTGTCCTGCGCATTCCGGACGATCTCGGACGACGCCGCGATGGTCACAGCCGGCCTAGTGCCGCTGAAGGATCTAGTGCGGGAGAAGACGGACCTGCGCAACGCACTTCGCGGGCACCACGGACCAGAGGGTGTCCCCAAGGCGGGGCTCAAGAGCGCCGCCAGAAGGAGGAGCTATGCAAGCTGACAGGTCAGGTGAGATGCCTCGTCCAAAGGCATTGGCAGGTGGATTTTTACCTGACCCAAGTTCTGAGCGGGCACGGATGCTTCCGTGGTTACCTGAAGTGGGTTGGCCACGAAGAAGAGGACGGCTGCCTGGAGTGCGGAACTGGGATAACCGAAGATGCGGAGCATGTCTTCTTCGAATGCCGCCGGTTCGACGTGGACAGAGAGGCGCTGGAGGTGCCGCTGATGCTGGCAGACCCCAGAATATAGGACGCGGTTGCAGAATTCTCAGTTAAGCTGACGAATTCGCGATGAGGAATGAGAGAACGGGCTGAGCGGCGAAGCATTGCTTTGCCGTCGTATCGCACGATGCGGGCCTTGCCCCGTCACGCCACTAAATGGCTTTCATAAAGTGTAAATCGTTAGTTTTAAATAAATAAATTAATATATAAAAAAAAAACTCCGCAAGTTTTCCTCCGTGTTTTTTTTATCGAGTGCATTCCAGGCTAAAGCCATCCCCCTCCGAACAGAGTATAAATTCTACTATTTATCACACCATATACTATGACCACTTAAAATATAAAAAGGTACTAAAATTACCTTTCATTATTACAATATATCTTAACTGGTTCAAGAGTTATGAACTATGCGGCGGTCTTATTGAGAGCAACTACGATCGAAAGGAAGAGATCCCTATGCCAAGAGGAGAGAAAAGAAGTCTAAAAAAAGACGGTTTCTTAAGGGGTTATATAACTTTTTTTTTTTTTTTCAAAAAATCAAAATTTTTTGCTGAATTCTGAAGCACAATTCATAAAGAACATTTTCCCAAATTTTCATAGAGTTCCGAACAATAGTTCCATAGGAAAACAGCTTTTTGTGTCGCGGTTTGTCACACTCAACCTCGAACTTTAAATGCGATTATCTCGAAATCGTTTTTTTACAAAAGTGCCTTTGCCGTGACTACGATTCCGCAAGAACCATTTGATCGATCTGCTTCATTTCTTTTTTAAATTGTTCGTAATAAATGTGCGGAGTTCGTGAACGATTCTGTTTTCAAGAATTTTTGAATAAAATTTTGAGTGCTAAAAAAATTAACTTTTTAAAAAAATCGTTACTGTTTACAGAAAAAACGCGATATTAATTAAAGTAATCGTTCACCAATCAGAATAAACTTTATACTATTGAAATTTTTTCTGTTTTTTGACCTCAGTTGACCTGCTGACCTTAAATCGTAGTCACCGCGAGCCTCTTTAAAAAAAAATGGGTTTGGTAGAATCGCCATTACTCCGTTAATTATTTATATTTTTTCAAGGACAATAGCTTCCTTTTTTCTTCAAAAGATGTACAATCAATAAATAATAACATTTGTGTAATAAAATGACTGCTTCATATTTAAAAAAAATTCAAAGTTTCCTAAATTTTTCCGCTGAAAAAGGTATATAACCCCTTAAAAGTTCAATTATACACTATTTTTAGTAAATATATTCTAGATCTTATCAAATATACCTCATCAAACTATCAATAGGTTAGGTTAGGTTAGGGCGGTGACTAGCCCGGCATAGAGCCGGGCCGTCCACTTGAGCCTAAGGAGGCTCCTTGTGATGAAACTATCAATACTAATTAATAAAAACATTAAACCGAACTATTGTTTAGGAGAAAATTGATGCTGTTGGGGCCGTCGTTGCTCCAAGCTAAATATATCCTAATACAATACTCCATTCAAAAGATATCCAAAAACTAAATAAAGACCTCTACGCACGTCGCGTAATACCCCGAAAAGTCTTTCGTGCTTTTACTTATGAATAGTTTCAGGTTAAGCCACCCATTTTTTATGTTATGTTTTTGCTGTTCCACATTTCTTATCAACACACATATTTCATATATTTCTTCTAACACTATATTCGGTTATCGTAGATTAATTTAAAACGTATTTCTGCGGAGCCAAGCTGTTTTGGCGAATAATGAAAATAATGTATTGATAAAATAAAATAAAATTCAAAAATTGTTGGAAGAAATTTAAAATAATGTTGTGAGTAAAATTGCCGATGTTTGGTCTGCGATGGTCTTCATTCAGAAGTGACGAAAGCTGATCCTCATTTCACAGGCTAAGAAAATTATTGAAGGACTTAGAAGCTCGTCTAATGATGTCCGAAATGCAAAATACAAGCTTTTTAAACGAATGGGTGCTAGTCAAGCCATAAAAACAAATGTCAAGGAATGGACTGCTAGAAAAGCATTGCAGGACCGCGAAAACATATCGAGCGGAAAAAATTAAGCTGCAGTACGATGCAGCGCCATGGGCCACCTTTGGAATCGTGTTGCGGTATAATAAAGTCGAATTCCGAAAAAAATTCTTGAACATTTGGTCGATAGAATGGTCGATACGCTAAAACGCATTGCAGAAAGAAATAAGGGACTATGGACTTTTGGGAAAATACCTGTTTAAGTATATATTTGTTTATATCTGGGTCAAACGACCAATTCGGTGGTCGTTAGTTTCTTGATGCCTTTAGCCCTTGCTATTGTATCGTCTGAATGATTTTTAAACACTTTTCTTTAGTTGTCACTATATTTATTGTTTTTGTACATTATAAAAAGAGCGTCTGCTTCTCTACTCTCTTAAATCAACTATACGTCTCTTCGTATATTGATAGAATATCATGGTAAGAAAGAACAAAGACAATTGAGACAATCGGTAGAAATTATACATTTTTAAATACTTTGGATTTTAAATTTACAAAAGTTTTACAACATGAAACTTTCAAAATTGAGTTTATATGAGTTTACTTAGTTTTTTTTATTTGAAGTATTATAATCTATCTGATAAGTTGTTCCTTTTCTAAAATGAGTAATAAATTACGATTAAAAGTGGTTAAAGTTGCTTTTCTGATTGGGTTTTGTTGATGGCCAACGTCAGAATCAAGAACATGTTTTACCTTTTACTTTCTAGTTGCAGTGTATGGTAATTTTACATTTCCGACCCTATAAAATCGATATATTCTTGATCAGCATAAACAGCCGAGTCGATCTAGCCATGTTCGTTTATCCGTTTCTACGCAAACTAGTCCCTCAGTCTTGAATCAATCTGACAATTTTTTATTAGTGTAGAATTTCGCTTTTAATATAATAAAAAATCGTACTATTATATCATATAGCTGTATTGAAATATATCTCCAAAACCTGCCAGAATCATTCCCATTTGGTCTCTGTACCTTTTTTGGACAACCTACGTAATTTGCCATGTCTAGCTTCTTAGTTGTTGGAATACTAATTTCTCATTCGGTGAGCTGCCTTTATAGCAAAAACATAATTTTTTCTTCGCAATCCTTAAATATACAAATTAATTAATTACATACTGCAAGTGTAATTATATTTCTGCATACTGAAGTTAGCTTTAATTCTTCAAAAACCTTAGAACCTGCAATTGGCCTGCCCTAGCGGCCCGGTATTGGCATCGCTATAAGATGCCTTCTAGTACTTCGCAGAGTGAACTACTTGCCTTTGCCAAATATGCCATGATCCCGAAGGATCCTAGTGGCCTATGCGTGGTCCCACGAAGACACCCGGGCTTATTTAACAAACATCGATCGATTCCATTTAAAAACTGCAAGAGTATACAGACTTCGGTTTTTGTTTGGTTTTTAAGGGGTATCTTACACCACCGGGTAATTAAATTCCAGTAATAGCATTTATATATACCTACCTTTTATTTAATAAATTAGCTGAAAGTTAGTGACGATATTTCTGTTTATTTGAAACTTTTAGGTTTCCCTTGTTAATATAATAAATAGATTATTAATTTCAAGAAAGGCAATATCTCAATTATGACAAAACAATTAGTGTTGATCCAACATTCTTTTTTTTTCAGTTTTGATCACAATTGCATAATACGTCTATGTGTGGTTTTAGGATGTGGTTCAATACTATGATACACACATATCTGATCTTATCTGACACGGTTTATGTTATTGAGATGGAACTTGAGTGTATGCTTAATAACTGTGGCTGTAATTTCGGAATATAATTGGTTTACATCAATTTTTCCCTTTTTTTGCGGAGGGTCAGTAAGTTATATCCGTTATTTAACACTTGAGAATGGCAACGAACTGCATGTGAACTTAATTCGTGCTCCACCAATCTTGCATCGCTCCTCTCTAACCTTTTTGAATTCTGGGGTCTGCCCCTGCAAGCATATTTAAATTTAGAATTCAAACACTGCATTTCCGACTTGGCCGACCAGGTCTCAGACAGGAACCGTTCTTTTAGCTTCCCCTCAGGCACATATTTTGCGTTGTCTCGTTCAATCAGGCCAAACTGAGTAAACTGCTTTGAGTACGCATTGGACCTTTCAGTAGTGTCTGCTTGAAAACAAGCCCCTGTTGCATCGGACAGGTCTTCTAGACGACATCGAAGCTGACATATTATCTTTTGCTGCTTGGCGCGAACGTTGCCCAGAGAGGATGAGTCGCGACGCAGACTTGGAAGCTCACCCACTTGCCTGCTGTCACGCCCATCTGCTCCCTGGGCCGCCATGTCCTCCAGCTCCTTGAGCAAAAAATTTTTCTCGAAGGCCGTTGCCGATGATATCTGTCGCAAGCGAAACTGAATCTTTGCATACTGCGAAGATACCGTGAAAAGTGCCTCCTGCAGATGCTCCACGTTATCTTCGAGCTGACACTCGTAGGCTGTTAGTTTCCGGCTGACTAGGTTGCCATTCGAGTCAAGTTCGGTGTATACCCTCATATTCCTTGGCCGAGGCTTACACCCAATATCCAATGTATTTTCGGCTCCTGTTTTGTTTGTAGTATTCATTTTCTGTAGAAATTGAATTTAGTTTGAAGTTACTGAGCAGTAAATAAAATTTTGAAATGACGAAATGTAGGTTTGAAATAGACACGAAAGTAAAAGTTTTCAGAACTTACGAAATACCATAAAGGTAAAAAATGTATATCAAAATTTTGGACAAGTCTCTTTAACTGGCTAAGTTTTATTTTTTTTTCCTACAAATTCTCCTTTGTTCCTATGGCTATTTGATATAGTTGACCGATCTGGCCCGTTCCGAATAATATAGTATTAAGATATCTACGTTTGATATTATTATGTACAATTTTTTTTTTTTTTTTTTGTGTTGTATACTTTGCTTTTATTTATTAAATCTTCATTTACGAGACTAACAATAAGATAACAAATCTTATACTATAACCTAGTTAGCAGTCATGTAGACTGAAACAGTGGCCCTGACAAATTATGGCTGGGTTGTAAGGACTGTACGTTGCAGGCGGGTTCGGCTGGAGACCCGAGTCAAGACCCTTGCTAAAGGATTTGGGTGGGCAGAGAGTTTTTCAATGTAGAACGCTTTTTGCTTGTCTATTGCATCTTTTATGACGAGAATGCCGAGGTACCTGTGCATGTTTTGGTTACGAATATACTATACCATGGTGCCCCATGGTGTGTGATATGCCAAACTAAACAAAAAAAATCGAGCAAATTCCTAACGCGCAATCCGCTGATCAATAGCTTAACTTTGAAAATTCATAAAAAGCTTAAGAGAAGCTTTCGGTCAATTTTGTTTTTGTTTTTAATTTGTATGATCAATTTACTTTTAGAAAATAATTGCTTAAGGACGATATATTGACATAAACATTTAGAGTTTATGCCTAAAAAATCGAATTCTGGACCATAGTGCACTGACTCGAAATCTGAGCGCACGCAAGATAGTGGTCCGGCTTCGGCTCGTCGGCTACAGGGGTGATGGTCTTGCTTAGATCTCGGAGTGCCTAATGCATAATTTTAACTAAAGATAATTGCGTGCAACAACAAGCTTTAACCGGGATAGAGAAACACACACACAAATAAATAAATGCTGCAGGAAAAATATTTTCATTTTTGGCAGATTCCCTCTCTCACCTCCTCTGATGTTTTGGAGGCTCGTCTCTTGCCCACCCTACCAATGGTCGCTCCTACCCTCAGCGCTTGATAGCCTGAGCTACCCCTTTTGCAAGTGCTACCCTACATTACAAGACAAAGCTAGCTGTGGCCACTTTCAAACTTCTTTAAAATCATTATACAATTTTATTAAAATCTAAAAGGAAATAATTCTCTTAAACTAAGCAATGGACACATAACATAAATATAAAAAGAATTCATGGAATAAATATGCGGTTAAAATCGAGAATAAAATATAATGTTCACGGCCATACAAATATTTAAATTATGGAATTTACGAAAAATTTAATTAATGAATAAAATTGCATGGGACGGCAACTCAAAGTAGGATTAAGATTCATCGGCAAATTTTCAGAATTTTCTAGAGGAATATTGTTGCTGAAAGGCATTTCTTTATGCAAAAATAATAATCAAGGCAAAACATAAGAGCTTTTAGCTCGAACCAAATGAGCTGATTTATGCTCTCTTCTCATTGTTTCTCCTTCGCTTTATTTATGTTAAAATTTGTTTCTTTCTTTTTAGAATACCATTTTTAGAGTTTTATTTAATCGACCAGCTCTCGTGACGTTTTTTTTTTTGTTTAACACTCACCACACTATCCACATCCACCGATCTTCGTTGAAGTGCTAGCTATAATAGGGAGAAAATAAAATCACGGGCAACAACAACTAGAGACATAACCAAAATCATTTACTCGACACTATTATTTTTCTTCATTTCCAAACTATTTATGCTCACTAAATGAATATTAAATCCTCATTGGATTTGCCGCACAACACTTTTTTTTTGTATTTTTACCTTAATCTACCTACATTTTAAAGATTTTTTCTTCTATATCTTCTTCTACGGAGTGTTGAGATTCACATCTGGACGGTTTTTCTAGGCCTTTCTCTAGGGACCTTTAGGAATTCATTTCCGGTTGGGAGATAGCGCGGGAGGATCCCGGCGGCGACAACAAATGGGCGGGCAGAACAACTCGAAACTAAAACGCTCGGCTCAGCCGCAAACTATGCGCTCTTGGTCCCAAGCATAAAAGCTCTATTTCTAGCCGGGCTGCAGCTTGGAGCTCGCTCTCGATTTACTGGCTCATGCCAGAGCGCCTACTGCTATGTGGTGCGGATCGGAGGTTAGGTACGGGGTACTGCATAGAATTTTCCCTCTCTCTGGCGAAATTGGATTTAATTATGGGGATTTGATGGTACTTACTTGGCGCGCAGCTACGCTGGTGGAGGCGACGTTTGCGCTGGAGTTAGCTCGCTCTCTTGTTATTGGCTGCTTCTCGAAGATCGGCTGCGTCGTTCCCCTCAGGCTTGCCCCTCTCCTAACCAAACGATAAAAGCTGCTGCCTATAAGATCCAACAAATATAACCATCTACCTGAGCATTCGCTCCTTCTCCGCTCACCTTCAGATCACAGCTCGGCGCTGCTTTAAGAGCAAATATTTCCTGCTGGCACTTAATCGCGAGAACTTTCGATTTTAATTAAAAAAAAGTGGGTTTGGCTCAGACATGTCCAACCTTTCTCAACGGCTGCCAAAAGGAAATGGACGACCATGACGCCGGAAAAGTGACGGTAAGCCTCTATAAGAAAGTGGGTGAAATGAACACCATTGACGATAGCCACTGTTGCTCTCTCGCACATATTCGTCTAAGCCTATTCCCTACCCTGTCTTGCCTTAGTGGCAACACAGCTCCTCGAACTTCATCTGACCCACAGATGGCGCTAAAAAGTATCTTTGTTTTCCCGAGCAAGCGCTAAAAAAATACCCACTAAGCAAGATCAGACTTGGGGTCAACACTCCAAGACTGATAAAACAGCTTGCGAGGCTACTGCTTGATGTCCTTGGCATGGAACCTGCTAACGTAAAGACCCTGCAAATCTTCAAGATCGTAATACACTTGACCAATATTCTTCTTCACCCTTGCCTTCACGAAGGATGGACCCAATTTCGCATTGTAACCAGCTGCGAAACTGCTCTGCTTGAAATTTCTGCAATAGACTTCCTTCACTGGCCTTCACTGAAAGAGCTCTCAACTCATATGTGGCACCAGACGAAATGAAGTGCTGTCCAAATGTCATGTAATAGGGTGACGTTCCTAAGCTGGAGTGGACCGCCGATCTGAGGGCACAGCAAATGCTGCTTAGCTGCTCATCCCAATTTTGATCGCTACGCACATACGATTGTATGGCAGTGATGACGGAACGATATACCCGCTTGGATGCATTCGCTTGTGGCGAGTAAACGGCAGTAAGAGTGTGGGCAATCTTAAGCTCCCGTAAAAGCTTCTGAAATGCTTCTGATTTAAATTGAGACCCATTATCTGAGATAATGGTCTCGGGGACACCGAAAGTATGAAATAGCTCTTGCTGCATATATTTAACTACTACATCAGCTGTCAACTTTTTCGCAGCCTTCAGAAGAACGAATTTACTGTAATGATCTAGCACAATGAATATCCCTATGTTTCCACTCCTTGACCTGGAATACGGGCCTAAAAAATCGACGTAAAGTTTCTGGAATAGCCTTGCGGATTCAGGAGCTACTCCCATGGGTGGTCTCAAAGCGCTATTAGGAGCCTTGGTCGTCTTACAGGTCTCGCACTACTGAATGTACTCCTTCACGTCCTTTACTAGTCTGGGCAAATAATAATAACTCCTTAGCCTCTCTAACGTTTTATGCACATCTCCATGTGAATCTAAGGGATCATCATGAGCACTTTTAAGAGCTTCGGGCACTAGGCCCCTAGGAATCCATAGCTTCTAACAAAAACTATCATGCATCAGGTCTCCTGTTAAATGTTTGTCTTCTTATAGAGAAAGCCATCAGCTACTTTTAAGTCCGGAAGACTGCAAACGTTGGCTTTTACTTTCTCCACAAGTTCTCTATAGTCAGGATCGCTAAAGTGATCAGATTCCAAATAAACTAACAACCCGTGACTTGCATCGGGGACTACATTGAGCTTGCCGCTTCTATGCTCAATTTTAAAATTGAAGCCTTGAAGTTTCAACGCCCACCGAGCAAGCTTCGAATTTAATAGCCTTATTCCACTGCTACATATTTCAACATTTTTAATGTTGGAGTGATTCCATTGCTACATTTACATTCAACTACATTCCTTGTTTATTTGAAGTTCGACATGTCAAATATAAATAAGGAAAATATTGAACAAAATTAGTGAGATTGAAGAAATAGCCACTATCAGCGGGTTCTACGCAATGCTATCGTGACACTGGCCAGTTTGGAAGATGGGGAAGAGGATCTCATGACGGTATACAATGCGATTGCCGAGGAGGACCCATAAAGATCTGCGCAAATCCCCGTGAATCTGAGAGTTTGTCAGTAACAAAGAATAATAAACTATGACGAATACTGCATCTATATTACAGAAGTGTTATGGTTGTTTTTGGGAACAAGGCGTGCCTCAAAATTACGATGCACGTAGAGAGTACATTTGATAAGTTTGTGGGTGATCTACAGGGGCTTGAAAAAGGATACCAATTTTAGGAACGCTTTACCATTAGATAAGCGTATTGATATCACCTTGTATACTCCGGAATCTTTTGCGGAGAACCGCAGACTTGGAAGGCTTTTCGAGTGTTCTTCTCGATGGTAGAAAAGATTTTACACGAGTTCTGCGTGGAGTTTTACAGAGTGTTTGCCGCAAAGGTCTTGCCTTGTAATTTTATTTACACAGAAGAAGGTAGAAGAGTGCGTAAAAGGGATCGGAGCTTAAATTTTTGGTATTTTTAACAAAAGTACCGAAAATGTATGGGACATTTATTTGAATGACCTCATTTATTTTGTATGAAAAAAAACGGAACATACCCCAAAAATGTAGAAAAATGTACAAGTGGAATAAGGCTATAAATCGGTCTGCGACATCAGCCATTTGAGCGACGCATGGTCGGTGATGACCGTAAAGTCATGGCCTTCCACGTAAGCTCGGAACCGCTTTATGCAGATAATGGCAGCCAAACACTCTATTTCGCTGACTGTGTACGACTTTTGCGCCTTGTTCTTCGAGACAAATGCTATTGGGCATTCTTCGCCACTTTCAGACTTCTGCACTAACACTCCTCCCACTCCGGAGTTACTGGCATCGCAATGAATGTAAAATGGCTGGCTAAAATTTGGGCTTCGAAGAACTGGGGCAAAACAAAGCATCTCCTTTAATTTCGCAAACGCTTCTTCTCCTTCCGGAGTTATCACAAATTTTTGCCTGCACTGATCAAAAAAAAAATCTCCTTTCAAGATTTTGTGCATTCTTAAAATTAAAATCTTAATATAAGACAAAAATCTCACTTATAGAATTTTGCAGGGTTCATTCAAGCACAAAAACATCTAGATTTTCCACATTCAAAAGTTCTTAAATTAAACCCAAATTCTTAAAAGAAGATTAAAATATGCTTGTGCTACTTTTGTAAACAAATGGTAACGATTTTTTGACCAAAATTCTTTTTTTTTTTTATCAGTGTGGGCTTTATAAGGTCTGTCAAGGGTGCCGATACGTCTGCAAAATTGCTAATGAATTTTCGGTACCAACCGACCATCCCAAGAGATCGTCTCAACGTTTTTAAAGACCTTGGCAATGGAAAATCCGTCATTGCAGATATTTTATCTGGGTCCGTTCGAACCACCCCTTCACCCACAATATGGCCTAAATATTAAACATTTTTCATGCAAAACTAACTCTTTTCCACGTTTAATGTCAAACCAGCGGCTCTTATGTGATTAGAAACGGTGCTCAGAACCCGTAAGTGACCCTCAAAGCTGTCTGAGACGATCAGGAGATCATCCAGATACACAAAAACTTCATTTCTGAGTTCAGCCGGTATTAATTTATCCATCAGCCTAGTCATTGTCTGCGACGCATTCGTTAAACCGATAGGCATAACCTTGTACTGATATAATGGCTTGCCAGGAATCGTAAATGCGGTTTTGTCGCGCGACAGCGGATCTAGTGGAATTTGCCAATAGGCATCTTTGAGATCCAGGCTAGAAATAAAATTGGCTTTAGGTAGACGACTCAAAGTAGCATTTTTTGTGGCAAAGGATATGCGTTTTTCTTTGTTACTGCGTTCACCTTTCTGCTGTCGAGGCACAATCGCACCTTTCCTGGTTTCTGCACCAAAACATCAGGAGAAGACCAAGGGCTATCCGATTCCTCGATTACGCCGAGCTGAATCATTCGATTAACTTCCTCGTAGAGTAACTTCTCAACGGCTGGCGAAATAGGAAAATGTCTCCGGTTTACGGGCTTGGCTTCCCCAACATCTATAGAATGGGAAAGCATGCTTTTTTTTCCCAAACTCAAAACAGAGAAAGAAGGAAATTGATCAATAATTCCTCTATATTCATTTCCGGTGGCAAGAGTCCAAATACTGTCAAAAAATCAATGCCCAAATATAAATCCTGGCTCAAAAGGAATAATATATAATTCTAGCTCTTGTGTCATATCCTCGTACTGAACCGGCGTTTTAAATCGGCCTATCACTTTTTGCATTTGGCCATCGGCCGTATTTACAGTGGTTGCCACCCTCTTAAATGGCATTCTCTGTCTAATAATTTCTTCGGGCAATCTTCCACCCACGGCACTCATGGACGCACCAGTATCTAAAAGGCCGAGTACTGCTCTATCTAATAGGCGAACTTCAGCATTTGGGCGTTTATCCTGACTTTTATGTCTGATGGCCTCAATAGGTTTTGCTGCTCGCCAAAAGATCCTAATTCTTTGTAAGTTCCGAGAGTATGTCTTATCTAAATTAGTCGTTATGTTCGGTATTGTTTTATTCTTTAAAATCTGAGGCCAGAAAAACGGCGGATTGCAATCAGTATGTACCTCTATCTAAATTAGTCGTATGTCCGGTATTGTTTTATTCTTTAAAATCTGAGGCCAGAAAAACGGCGGATTGCAGTCAGTATGTACCTCTACTTCCTCAAATTGCTTTTTTAATTGACATCTAGGTTCGCTGGCTTTTCCCGGGGAACACACGGCTGCTGTCTGGGTCGTATGTTCAGTTTCGCGTTTTGTTGACACTTGTGTCAATATTCTTTATAGGAATTTGGTGCTACACAACCATAGCAAAATATTTTTTCTTTTCTGCTCACAATCGTGATACCGATGTCCCTCTTTCCTGCAGTTCCAGCACACCAATGCAAAAGCATCTACTTCGGCTACTTGATCCGCGGCAGAAAACTCCGCCGCGTCATCCGACAAATACTCCTGCACTAGCTCTGATACCTGCTTTCGAAAA
This sequence comes from Drosophila bocqueti, assembly GCA_018151655.1. Lineage (NCBI taxonomy): Eukaryota > Metazoa > Arthropoda > Insecta > Diptera > Drosophilidae > Drosophila > Drosophila bocqueti. The sequence continues at coordinate 170,917 of JAECXF010000090.1, forward strand.
GGAGCTGGCTTTTGGTATCCATAGGTACGCTTAACGTCCTCTAACAAACCTTCCCTGCGCCGACAGATACCACGAAGCTTTTGAACGGAATCTATGCTTACCTTTAAAAGCTCATGCCTAATTTACGGACACAAATTCCGACGAAGAGTTTCTATCAGATCTTTTTCCAGCATTGGAACCTCCAGACAGTCCGTTATCTGCACAATGGCATTATAGAAACAGTCAAAGCTCTCCCTCTCTTTCTGCCTCCGGTCCCTAATTGACTCTCTTAGATCCTCATCTGTGCACGTATCGCAAAACTGCTTGCGTAAAGCTTCTGTAAGCAAATCCCACCGCGTGCTATCTGACACTTTGTGAAAACGCCAATAAAACTCTCGTGCCTTCCCTTCGAAGCGCACGCTAGCGTTGCCGCAGACCAAATCAAATCGGAAATTGAGCATCTGCTGGGTTAACGCCTCCACTCGATATAAGAATTTATCTACACTAAGACCGTCTTGAGCTCCATTGAATCGCAGCTTTCAGCTGCTGATGATCTGTCCGCCCTTGTCCGGACGGCTGCTCAGATCTGAGCTTGAAAAGGCTAAAACGGGCCTATCCGGGAGCTCAGTATCACCTAATTCTGACGAACCTCCAAAATTTTGGACAGATTCGGCTGACATTGGTGGCTCCTGTATCTGTGCCCCGAAATTTGCCTGAATTATTTGCCCCATCTGTTCTGTTAGCTTGGTTAGCATATCATGTTGCTGCGCCCTTATTTGTTGCGCTACTATGTTGCTGATCGCTTCTGCGTCAATGCTGCTAACTGATTGCTTTCCTGAAGCTGGGGTTTTCTGCTTAGCGGAGTCTCCCTTAGTCTTGCAACCAGGTCAACTGCCTTTCGATTTGACCAGAGTGTCCATGCATTCTTCGTGGAATTCATGTTCACATCTTGCACGACTTGATCCGGTGACAAGGTCTTGTCGCAGATTGTGCATTTTGTTGATCCCGAAACTTCTGTCTCCATGATTTCTATCGTAAATTGTTGTCTGGCCCACGAATTAACGAACACTAGTCCAAACATCCAAGGCCCCAAAAAAAAGAAAAATAAATAATTATTAAAACCGAAAAAATACAACTCCTAAAATCAAATATAAATCAAATTCAATAACAAAGTCTGGCCAGCAAGCATAGAAATGTTTGCAATTACAAATGCACTATGTATGTATGTATATGCAAACAAAAGGTTTCAGCACAAAAGAGAATTGACAAAAAAACTGACGAGCGTTGTCGATTGCTAATAACAATAACAACAACATTAAATGCTTGTCGTGGTCAAACATAAGCTTCGCTGTCCGCAGTCCAAGTGGCTGGCGCTTTTCGTCTTCCGTTTTTGTTGGGCCAATTCCTTTCGTTATTACCCGTGGCCTGAGTTTCTCTTCTGCAAGATAAACGCTCAGTAATCCTATTCAAATAATTGCAAAATTAATTAGTCCCAATGAGGTTTGTTGTGCCCCTTCGTCTATTCCTATCATCCGTGGTCAGCTGCTCGCTTCTAAAAGAAAATGCACCTGCTTGTCCTATGCGTTTGATGTGCACTGACTCGGGCTGCACTGTGTAGAGTATACACAAGTCTTCCTATTCCTATTTCTCTGTTGTCGTCAGCGGCCGGCTAGACGCTTCAAAACTGAGTCATCTTCTTCCGTGTTCCTAAGCTTCCGAGCAACTATGAGTGGAAATAAACGATGTTTTTCTAACAGCTGGAGCAACCGTGGCTAAACGACTACCTGTTACCCTAGTCTTAGCCCGCCCTTGGCTGGGAGAAAAATCTAACAATTATTTTTGTGTGTGTGGGTGAGTCAGATAAAAAATATATGTGGCCAACACGTTAGGGCGCCAATCTTTGTTATAAAATTATTACTAATAATTATATTATTTATAAATGTAACGAACCGCTACACTGACAAAAATATAACAGGCAAGATGTTGACTCGAAATCTAAGCGCACGCAAGATAGTGGTCCGGCTTCGGCTCGTCGGCTACAGGGGTGATGGTCTTGCTTTGATCTCGGAATGCCTATGAATAATTTTAACTAAAGATAATTGCGTGCAACAACGAGCTTTAACCGGGATAGAGAAACACACACACAAATAAATAAATGCTGCAGGAAAAATATTTTCATTTTTGGCAGATTCCCTCTCTCACCTCCTCTGATGTTCTGGAGGCTCGTCTCTTGCCCACCCTACCAATGGTCGCTCCTACCCTCAGCGCTTGATAGCCTGAGCGACCCCTTTTGCAAGTGCTACCCTACATTACAAGACAAAGCTAGCTGTGGCCACTTTCAAACTTCTTTAAAATCATTATACAATTTTATTAAAATCTAAAAGGAAATAATTCTCTTAAACTAAGCAATGGACACATAACATAAATATAAAAAGAATTCATGGAATAAATATGCGGTTAAAATCGAGAATAAAATATAATGTTCATGGCCATACAAATATTTAAATTATGGAATTTACGAAAAATTTAATTAATGAATAAAATGGCATGGGACGGCAACTCAAAGTAGGATTAAGATTAATCGGCAAATTTTCAGAATTTTCTAGAGGAATATTGTTGCTGAAAGACATTTCTTTATGCAAAAATAATAATCAAGGCAAAACATAAGAGCTTTTAGCTCGAACCAAATGAGCTGATTTATGCTCTCTTCTCATTGTTTCTCCTTCCCTTTATTTATGTTAAAATGTATGTATGTTTCTTTCTTTTTAGAATACCATTTTTATACCCCTGCAGGGTATTATAATTTTAGTCAGAAGTTTTGTAACGCAGTGAAGGAGACATTTCCGACCCTATAAAGTATATATATTCTTGATCAGCATCAACAGCCGAGTCGATCTAGCCATGTCCGTCCGTTTCTACGCAAACTAGTCCATCAGTTTTTAAGTTATCAGAATGAAACTTTGCACAGATGCTTCTATAGCTCTCACTACAATATATGTCGGACTATATCATAAAAAATAAATAAAATTATTATTTTAATTTAAATATAATAATACAGTTTTATTTTGGCTTAAAAATGTTAATTTTATCAAAATCAGACTACTATTTCATATAGCTGTCATAGAAATACATATATATATAAATTCATTTAGTTCGTTCGGAACATTTTTGATCTCAAAATTTTTCGCTCGCAACCCGAAAAAACGAAAAAGTCAGAACATTCTTCTTCTACTTACTGCAAGGGTATTTAAGCTTCGGCATACCGAAGTTAGCTTCTTTTCTTGTTTAGTTTGTAATAATTTTGTAAATGTCATGTTGCGTATATGTTACATTGGTCTATTGTGCTAATTTTAGAAAAATACAACTTTTTTGTATGCAGATTCTGTGAAGCGCCCAAAAGGTCTGACTAAAGCTGAGATTGAAAAATTTTCCAACTTTAATTTGAATGATTCTGCTGACGAGGAAAATTAATAAGAAGAAGATCGATTTATGGACGAAATTACGAAAAAAAATTTTGACAATGAATCCATCCCTATCATCACAAGCCCCATCACCACCAGCTCCATCATCACCAGCTCCATTTATGGGCTTTGAACTACTACTGTGCAGGGCCGCCGAGAGAAAATCGGGGCCCGGGGGTAACCAAGTGCCGGCCACCCCCCCGCTTAACATTTCTGAAAATCTCGGGCCCCTTTTGAAAACTTCGGGCCCGGAGGTAATACCCCCATCATCCCCCCCTCTCGGTGGGCCTGCTACTGTGGGCAAAAAGTAAGGTGAATAGCTCTGGACAGTCAAACTATTAGAAAGGATATTCGTCTCAGCAACCACTTAGCAGCGATTCAAATCTTTTCGCTACGAATTTCCATAAATTTCAGGTTTTTGGGGAAGCATTAATTTTACAAATATATTTATGGTATTTGTTAAAAAACAAAACTGTGAAGCAGGAAGTAAAACTTCGTTTTTATGTAAAAACAATGTAACACAACCCCCATTTATTTATTTATTTATTATCAACCCTCTTTATTGTTTCAATTTGGGATTATATTTTAAATTTTTTAGGTTAAAAAAATGTTTTGTTTAAGCTGAAAAAAAAATTGTTTTTTTTTTTTTTTTTTGTTTGAAGGCAGTACCACTTTCATTTTTCTTCAAATACAATACTAAAAAAGTATGATCACGTTTACCTTAATTTTAGGAAATTGTTTATGGTAACTAATTACGCAAGAATTAAAATCCTAGCCATACCTAATTTTATTCCCAAATGGTCTTGGAAAACTTTTTAGGTAATTGTTCCTACAATTTTAGGTAGTTTTCACACCTTTAAGGGATCTTTTATTCATTTTATTATTATTTTTTTATTCTTTTATTTTTTGTGATTTTACTGCCAAACCAACTCGTTTTGAACATTCTCAAAATTGAAGTGAAAAGAGATCAGGCGTTGAATGTTACACATAGGTTAGTATAGCTAGCATCTATTATGTACCCGATTGGAATTTAAATTTGTAGATTATTTATTTATTTATTTATTATTTAGTTATATTTCATTTGTCACAAATTTGAGCATTACAATGCCTGGTGCGTATCTCTCAATCGGCAACACTCGGCTGTAGCTTTCCTCCTTCTCGTTGTGTGTTCCCGGGCTGGTGGTTGCCAAATTTTATGTATCCGAAAGATTTCGCCTTGTTATAAGCAATTGATTTTCGCGGCTCTGTCTGGACCAGGACCGGATCCGGAAAAGGACATGGACATGAATGCAGGTGAGGTGGTGCAACATAGTAAGGGGACGTCGAATGGCGGAATCCGAGAGCCGCCGAGCCGCGCCATCCGCGTGGCAAATTGGGTAATGATGTTGGGAGGCGGTACGTTGGTGTTGTGCGTACAGCTGGCTTTAAAGCAAATCAGATTATGTGCAGATTATGGCGGCGTGCAACGAGTACACTGGACGACAAAGGGTTAAAGCAGCTGCTCTCGACCTGTTCCGCCGTACTGCGCTAGCTTTGGAGGGATCGGCGAAGTGTTTGCACAATCAGATAACAGTATTACTTAAGCAGTTCTTTGTCGTGGGTCCTAACACTGACGCTTCAGCGGCACGGACACCGGCACCGCCTAGCGTTCATTCCTCGCACGCAATAGGTGCGGCTGTAAATTGTACTGCTCTCCGCCAGGTTACCGTCGCCATTCAGCAGCTTGGGCTTCGGAGGTAAAATGAGAGAGCGCACATGCCAGGCGAAGGGCGGAGAGCATAGCACGGCTGCCGTCGCGACTGTTTCCGCTGGAAATTGTATGGCAACTTCGGGAACACTGGAAAGTTGCACTCTTCATTTATAGCAGGGAAATTTAAGAGAGCACTTTGTTTACTTAAGGGCGGCGCAGAGATGAGACCTTTTTAATTTTGACACTTGTTCGTAGCTATGTTCGTCGCAATCCCCGTCGGTGAAGCTCCATCCAAGCCAACCAGGCGAATAAATCCGTGTCGCTATTTCTGTACCCGGCCGACGGCCTTTCAAATAATCCAATAAAATTAGCCCAAATTTGCTGCAGGGTGAAGCGCAGGCAGAGCCCCTGTGCATTTGGCAAGTGCAGCTTTCGCTCTCTTACAGCTTTGCGTACTCATTACTACATATGAGCTCCCCACGGAGTCGCAATTCCCGTTGGAGCTGTTTTCCGTCTCCTGGTAATCCTACACACTTCATATTCAGATTTAAGCTGAATGAATCGGCTTGGCTGTGAGTTGCAGAGCTGCCGGGAACGCCTTCTACGTCGGTCCTTCCCTGTGCCCTATGCTCTCGGATCCCACTGGAAGAGTGCTGATTCCCGACGGCCGATGCAGAGGAGCCGTGCACTTTACATCCTTCGGCGGCTGCCTTCAGTCGCAAACGGACGATTCAGGCACAGAGTCTGAATCTCGCTCGCGAACCAAACGAGAAGTGCAGTTAAAGTAAGTGGATCCGTATAAGTAACGCAGCTTGCGGAACACCCGTGGACAGCTCATAAGATTCAGTATCCGGATCCGGTGCCTGATGCTCAGTGGACGCGAAAAAGGTGCATTCCTGTCATCCAAACCAAGTGCAAAGCTGAAATAAAGCAGCCGGGGTGAAAATAGGAAAATTGTGTAAGTGCAGACTCCGCGGCACGCGCATTCTAAAGCTCGCTAAAACGCTTCGCGTTTGATTTGTTTAGCGAAAGCCAAAGGGAGGCACCAGGGACAAAAAGGAGGCATCGGCCTTTATGGGAATTTTGTTTTAATCGCGCTGAAAACTTTAGACAGAAGGGCGACCTGCGATTGCCTCTTTAGTAGCTAAGTTTTGGCACGTGCCTGAACTTTGCCAGTCCTGCAGATTGCCATCCAGGTGCGGTAATAACAGTTTTGATTGATGGTAATGTGCTTATAATCGTGAGAGCCTCAAACTCAATCGGAGTACCCAGAGTATTTGCCCACTGCAACCATAGTAATCCGACCGAAAACATTAACACTGAAGCAAATGCGGAATATTGCAATTTAATTAAGATATGATATATTCAACTACGCTGCATACTTGAGCTCCAAAGAGGTAAGGTATAATTTTAGAAATGTATTTATAGTCCCCGCAGCGACACTGTATTCAATTTGTCAGGGCAGACCCCCATTCCCCTCGCGGATGTGAGGTGAAATCCTTTTCAAGGGAGACCTGCGTTGGGAGTTCGAAAATATATGCTTATAAAAATTCGACAACAGTGAAAAGTAAGCTAAATGCTTCAGACTGCAATGGCGAGCAGGAGCACAAAGCGACTATTTTCTTCCGGAGCTATACAATCAATCACGCAGCCAGCGACAGCACAAGCTCACAAGGAACAACAAACATGGCACAAAGTATGAAAATAAGGAAACTATTTTTAATTAAACACAAATAAAAAGGGTGAGGGCAGAACCAGTGGTTGCCATCAGTGAAACGCAGGACGGCTCTTTTTGTGCATGAGGCAGGATCTATCGATTGTCATTTGGATGCGGGCTAAGTTGCTGGCACGAGTTGGGCGGAGCAAGTGCTTCCTCTTCAGGTGAAGTGCGAATTGAGGTGTCGTTGTAGTGCTGCCAAAGAATAGCTCGCAGGGTATATAACAGCACGAGGATAACAGCACCTGTGAAGGAACGTTTGAGAAGGAGTAAATAATGCAAAATATGCCAGAGAGCAGCATAGCGGCAGCGACAAAAACAGCATTTGTGTTCTCTGTTTCGTGGATTGGGCAACTAAGACAAAATTTGCGAGAAATATAAGCATGGGGTGGCAAATAAAATCTGTTTAAATTCATACCGTGCTTTTTCTTTTGAGTTGGTAGGACTGCTGGGACATCTGGGACAAATTTCATGTCAATATCATTATCAGAAATATATTTACGCTTGTGTTTTCCAAACGACCATCAGCGCCTTTGTCTATTTTGCTTTTATTTCCTCTACTGACTTGAAACGCGTTCCCCGGAGTTGTCTCTTAAGCTTTGGGAATAGCCAGAAGTCACACGGAGCCAAATCAGGCGAATTCGGTGGTTTCGGAATGATATGCGCCTCTCTCAACAATATAAGCGGGGTGACCGTTTTTATACCCTTGCAGGTTGTTATAATTTTAGTCAGAAGTTTGCAACGCAGTGAAGGAGACATTTCCGACCCTATAAAGTATATATTCTTGATGAGAATCAATAGCCCAGTCGATCTAGCCATGTCCGTCTGTCTGTCCGTCTGTCCGTCCGTCCGTTTCTACGCAAATTAGTCACTCAGATTTAAAGCTATCTGAATGACACTTTGCAGATAGTTTTCTATATACTACTACATAAATCGGAACGGACCGGATCGAACAACTATAGCATATAGCTGGCATAGGATCGATCATTCCATTTTTATAAAGGAAAATATTGTATATAAATTAAAAAGTTTTTAAACATACTTTTATCTTATTTTAGACATGGACATTTTGTATTATTTCAGGATTTCGTTATAAGTTTAATGAAAATAGGACTAATATATCATATAGCTGCAATATAAATGATAAATAAATTAATTGAAAAAAGGTTTAGTTTCGCTGTTTTTAATTATTTTTATCTGGTCAGAGATGTTCCACTTTTTTTTTTTTTTAGTCAGAAGTTTGCAACACCGTAAATGATACACTTCCGACACTATTAAGTATATATATTCTTGTTCAGCAAAAACAGCAGAGTCGATCTAACCATGTCCGTCTGTCCGTTTCTACGCAAACAAGTCCCTCAGTTTTGAATTTATCTGAATGAAATTGTGCAGATAGTCTTCTGCTCTCTATGCTCTCACTACTATATATGTCGGAACGGGCCGGATCGGACGACTATATCATATAGCTGCCATAGGAACGATCGGAAATTTTTTGAGAAAAAATTTTAACTATGCCAATTTTCAAATATATTTTCATATAATTTGAGACATGGCCATTTTGTATTATTCCAGAATTTTGGTTTTAATTTTATTCAAATCGGACCACTATATCATACAGCTGCCATAGGAATATTTTCTGGACGTTGATGCACTACGATCAGTACATTCAAGTGGCCCATCTGACACCAAGCACGTGCCTGTTCGTGTTAGGTGTTAGTAGGCGCGACAAATGAAAAAGTATAGAAAAGGAATACGAGGAAGTGACTACTGGCGTGCTGCCAGACTGTTTGCCTGCATGCGTACTAAGTGGGTTAGTATTAAGGTTTTTAGTTGGGGAAGGCTATCTACGTTTGAAGTTATCATGTAAAAATCGTTATAATTTGCACATAAGACTCTAAAGGATTCATGCAATTCAAAAGACGTTTTACAGTGGCGCAAAACTAAGGGAATATAGGATCTAGTATTTCTACTCGGTACGTGAAAGTTAAGCTGACCGAACAAGTCAGTACTTTCCACGTCACCGTAGATAAGGTTAAAAATGAAGGTAATGCCAACCATGGTTCTTCGGTTAGCTCAACAAGGTAAGTTAATTTGGAGAAGTCTACTAGAGTACGAGGGTAACCTCTGGTTTGGATCCCAGTTCAAACCGCGTAAAGCGAAAAGCAAAAATTCTTCTGAACTGACTCAATGCGTTTACTGTGAACCCCATACTGAGGGCTCCAGACGCAAGATCCATATTCTAAGATAGGACGAACTAACGAAATGTATAAGGATTTTGTAACATAGGGGTAATTGAATTCTTTCGACCACCGTTTAATGAAACCAAGCACACCTCTGGCTTTATTCACCATGCACGAAATATGATCGATAAAGTCAAGTTTAGGGTCCAGTCGGACACCCAAATCATCAACTATATTAATTCTTTCCAAAGAGCAGCAGTTAAGCGTGTAAGTCGCGAGCTTGGGAGCGACACGAGAGAAAATCATTAGCTTGCATTTAGAGCCGTTTAGGTTCAATAAGTTTATGCGGCACCATGTTTGGAAGTTATTGAGATCTATTTGTAAATCAGACTGGCAGGAAGCGTCCTTATATTACACGCAAAGTTTGACGTCGTCCGCTCACATAAGTACTCTGAAGTTAGTCAGAACTTTGGGCAGTTCCTTGATAAATAATGTAAACAACAGGGGACCCAAATGGCTCCCTTGCGGGACGCCAGAAGTAACCCTGAGAACATAAGATAAAGAATTTTTAAAGATGACCTTTGCGTTCTGCCACTCAGATAACTTGAGATCCAACTAAGAAGATCAACCGGAAATCCCATTAGATCGAGTTTCCGAACAAGAAGAGAATGGTTAACAGAGTCAAATGCTTTACTGAAATCAGTATAGATTACATCTGTCTGAAAGCCCTTATGGAAGCCCTTAATTAAAAAGGAAGTGAACTCTAAAAGATTGGTTGTCGTTGATCTTCCCTTTAAAAATCCATGCTGACATGGAGAATTAATTGATCTGCACAGGTGCTGCAAATGAGGAGTAATGAATTTCTCGAAAAGTTTTGGAAGAATGGAAGATTCCTCTAGTTGCTGGCATCCAATTTGCTACCTGTTTTGTGGAGAGGAATAACAAATGATTCCTTCCAAATAAGGGGAATATGGGAGGTTTCTAAGGATAAAGTAAACAATTTCAGAAGGAGATTGCACAGGGCGTCGGCACAATACCTGAGCACACAGCAAGTAACACCGTCAGGACCTGGCAAATAAACGGGCTTAAGAAAAACGGGATGCAAGAATAAGTCTGATAAGAGTCAGTGGAAGTTATGTAAGTGGTTTGAAGAAACTGCGCAAACAGATCGGTAATAACCCGATCGTTATTAAAGGTTGTATTTTTAAACGAAAGAGAGGAAAGATGCGTAACGTTTAGTGTTAACAAAATTATAAAACTGTTTTGGGTCCTGAGAGATCTGGACCCTAAAATGAGTCAAATAATTCATGTAACACTGCGCGTTCAACGCGGTAAATCTTGACCGAGCCGATAAATAAAGGGATAGGGCAGAGTTAAAACCGGTATATTTATATTTAGTATACAGCCTAGATTTTTATACCCTGGCAGGGTGTTATAATTTTAGTCAAAAATTTGCAACGCAGTGAAGGAGACATTTCCGACCCTATAAAGTATATATACTATTCTTGATCAGCATCAACAGACGAGTCGATCTAGCCATGCCCGTCTGTCTGTCCGTCTGTCTGACCGTCCGTTTCTACGCAAACTAGTCCCTCAGTTTTGTAGCTATCTGAATGAAACTTTGCAGATAGTCTTCTATATGCTCTCACTACTATATATGTCGGAACGGGCCGGATCGGATGACTATATCATATAGCTGCCATAGGAACGATCGGAAAATTTTTGAGAAAAAAAATTTTTACTATGCCAATTTTCAATATATTTTTGTATAATTTTATACATTTTGTATTATTCCAGAATTTAATTTTATTCAAATCTGAATATATACATATATCAATTCATTTAATTTGTTCGCAACATATTGCGTTAGCAACATTTTTCGCTAGCAACATTTTTTGCTAGCAACATTCTGAGAAAGCGGAAATTCTTCTTCTTATACTTACTGCAAGGGTATTTAAACTTCGGCATGTCGAAGTTAGCTTCCTTTCTTGTTTGTTTTTAAGATGACTCAACTCTTTAGTATACCAAGGAGGCTTATTCGATGTTGGTGGATAGAATAACGGAACACATTTAGTAAAAAAAGAATTTATGGCACTGTAAAAAATATGCACGGCTTCTGACATGTCAGTGCACATGTATAAATCGGACCAATTAAAATCTGATATAAAGTTATTCAGCCGTTCGAAGTCCGTCTTGCGAAAACAAAGGACTTTCTTGGTTCTAAACTGACTCTTGCCGGATCTGATGCAAAACAGAGAATAAGCAAGCGCTTTAGGGAATTTCGTACATGGTTGACTTGAGACAGCGAAATTTGGAGCAAGCCAGCAATAAAATGTGTGGAGGTGAAAAATATATTAGTGGAATTATTTGAGGACCAAATGGCCCCTGGGATATTAAAATCACCAAGAACTACTAAGTGATCCTTATTCGAAAGTCGGTTGGAAACCATCTGGATAGCGGAAAGATGGTTCCAATAAATAGGAAGTTCCGACAAAGGAGGAATGTACGAGCAAGTAACGAAAATGGAGCTACCATTGACTGATAGCTTCACACAAAGGAAATCAACATCGTTGCACTCCTCGAAAGTTATTAATTATGACGGGAGATTGGAGTCAACCGCTATGAGGACACCACCCCCACGTCTGATAGGCCGATCCAGCCGATATATTGTGAACACAGCTGGGAAAACATCGGAGCTCAGAATCTCCGGCTTTAACCAGGTTTTTGTGAACACAATACTCAAACTCGTACCGCTGCGCAGTACGAAATTGTATGGCGGGCATACATTTTTTCCTGTATTGGCGGCTTGTTTTTCAATTCCTGACTTTGTAAAGAAACTTATTGATTTGAAATGAATGTATACCTAATGATTAAATATTTATCAAACATATTAAATGATTTGAAATGAATCAAATAATGATTAAATATTTATCAAAAATATTAAATGATGTAAAATTTTTAATGATTCTTTTGAACAAAAAGTGCAAAAATTATTCAAAGTTGGGCAAAATGAAAAAATTTAAAAAAAAATTGTTTTTTTTTTTTTAATTTATCTTTTTTTTGTTTTTTAACAATTTAAAATGCACCATATTAGCATTTTCAGAGAAAACAAACGAAAAGTATTTTTTAAAATTGGATAAAAATTTAAAAAACTGCCTCAAAAAACATTACATTTCGAATATAAAATCTACTATTTATCACACCATATATACTATACCACCATATATACTATACCACTCAATCGAAAGGTACTGAAACTTTCATTTAAAAAAAAATTATGAAAATATCTCAACTGGTTCAAGAGTTATGATTTTATAACCCTAAAGTATCTAAACTGCCACTGTGTAACAGGCGTCTCTTGGGTTTACAGAGCTTCTACGCTCATTCTTTTGATCGCTCATTCTTTTTCGAGCTTATTATGCGTGGCACTTACATATTTGTTTAAATTAAATAAGCACTTTTGTTAATCATAACACAAGTTCTGATTTCATTTTTCTTTGTTTTTGATTAGTTAACGTCTTTTCGAACTATTTGGACTACTCCAGTATAATATTCTTTAAGTTTTCTCTATTTCATCCACTTTTTTTTTTAATTTTTTCCCGGAGCTCACGCGAGACCTCTTCCGCTCTATGCGGGAGTTGAACTCCTGCTGCTATCAACCTGGCTCTGGAGGAGACACCATCTTGGACAACCCGAAAGGATCTGTTAAAAAGGAAGCTTTTGACTACTTCCTATAATTAAGGATGGAGAATACCTTTAGTTTAGCAAGCAATCCTGGATGTCAAACGCGATCAAAATATTGCTGAATGTCCAGAAATGGATTTATTTACGCCTCTAAAATTATATAATTATTTAAGAATTTCGAAGCTATGAATAATAATATAAAAAATCAATTAGATTCCAATAGTTTAGAAGTTATTATTTTGAGCAAATGAATCATTGTGCGGCCGCTCATACTTAAAACAATACCGAAACATATATAGAGCGAACGCTAAAGATATTAAAAGAAAGAAATCATAGACAGTGAAAGACTGTATATACATGGAACAAATTGGCCGTAGTTTTAAACCATTATTTTCCCTCTTCCATTCATTTTGCTAAGTGGAACAAATTTTGCCTGACATCTTGTGGTAGTTTTGAAAGGTATTAATCAGGGGAAGGCACATTTGGGCATTTCGTGCGAAATGGAAGTGTCAGCGTTCGACGATTAGAGTACCCACGGGTAATAGGCTTGAAGACGAAATGGCACAGGAAGCCGTAAATTTACGCTTTGCAACGAACTTTAATTGGTACAAATCGAAGAGCGGCATCCCCCATTCTTTTTTATTCGTTGTAATTTTTCAAATTTTTGTTTATGCAAATCGATTGATAGCGTTCAGCACGCAAGGCTCTGAACAGATAAAAAAAATCATTGGTTCGATTATGGGGCGGGAGATAAATGAAGAGCGTGCTGCCTGATTGTACGAAGACTGGAATAACGAGTGAGTTTTTAAAGTGTTGACCATTTATTTTGCAAAAATGGCAAAAAGTGGGTTTGTTAATATAATGTAGATGAAATAAAAGTTGCAGTTCTTGAAAAATTCGCATTATTCATTATGAATGAAAGTCTCTTTTAATGTGGAACTAAAATTAGGCCGCATAGCGCGTCCATGGCTTTATCCATTCCGACCCTAATTGGGACTTTAATTTTGTCCTCAGGGCCGCTGAGAGAAAATCGGGGCCCGGGGGTAACCAAGTGCCGGCCTCCCCCCGCTGACATTTCTGAAACCTCGGGCCCCTTTTGAAAATTACGGGCCCCCCTTAAAACTACGGGCAATAAATCCAATGAAATCTGCAGTCAAATGTTCCTAAACCAACAGTTAGTTTTGAATGTACTGTAAATTTTATCGGTAAATTTTAATGAAAAAATTATTATTATTTATTATTATTATAATTTTAATGAAAAAATTATTATTATTTATTACTAGCTGACCCGGTGAACTTCGTCCCACCTATCCGAATTGCCACAGCACTGCCACATAAATATTATTTGGGTATTTCAAAATACAAAACTTGACGTAAATTTCATGGCTACCACATCCATAGATTCAAAATTTCTAATCTTACAGTAAGCAGGCAGCGACTAAAGCTGTATTGCGGACTCCCCTTATCGGTTAGGGGTACGAAAAATAGATGTTAGCCGATTCTTAGGCCTACAGAATATCCCCTCAAAATTTCATCCAAATCGGTCAAGTAGTTTCGGAGGAGTTTTGTTACAAAGAGTGTGACAGCAGAATTTTATATATAAGATTAAGAAATTAACACGTAATTAAAATTGCGTGAAATTTGTATTAGCTATAGCAGCTGAAGGCCTTAAGCTAGTTTTATACATTTTTTTGTGTCATGTATGTACAAGAGAAGTTCTTAATTTAATATTGATGACTATGAATTATTTGTTTAAATCTAAGTTATTTACATGTAGCGTTGATTTTTATGAAAATGAATGTTTACATTTATATTGTGTGGTAAAGTTTTGTATTTTTTAAGAATTGAAGTGTGTGATGAATATTTTCAAATGAGGTAATTTCTTTTAATGTTTGTTTTAGAAGTTTCGCTCTCTCTTGCTGAAGAGCAGGACAGTCCAATAATATATGTATGTTGTATTGTAATGTTGGTGTTGCAGGTTGTACAGATTGTTGGTGGAGTTTTATTAAGTCAGTAGCTGTGGGTAAGATTCGTGTGTCCTAGTCTTACTCTTGTGAATTTGATTGAGTCTGCTCGTGAAATGTTTTTTGCTGGGGTACTGTCGTGGCTGATTCTTTTATAATGGATTGAAGAATTGTTGAGAATTGAGTTTTTAAAGGTTTCGGTGTTTCAATTGAGGTGTTCCAAAATGTCTGATGTGTTGAGGTTTTTTTGGGTAATCAGAGGGAAGTTATGTGCGTTTTTTGCTGTTTCGACCGCGAATTCGTTTCCTGGGATCCCACAGTGTCCAGGGACCCATACTATTAAAATTTTGTTCGCATATTTTCATAAAATTTGAGACATGGCCATTTTGTATTATTTTCGAATTTCGTTTTTAATTTAATCCAAATCGGACTATAATATCATATAGCTGCCATAGGATCTTTCGTGAAATTTATTGAACAAAATTTTAAAACAAATAAAAAATTAATTTACAAGTTTTTTATTATATATATATGTCGGAACGTCGTTTTCCTCCGCGGATTCCATAGCGTTACGGACCGTGCGTTTCCTCGACTGTGACATGTTTCGTACTTCGATCAAGAGTGCCTCTTTGAATCGCAACTCCTCTTTTTATATGACACCAATCTAGGTACTCGTCCTCTTCCCAGAATATACATACGAATGTCTCTTACACATCGTCAAGCCGAGGCTACACAAAACAAAAGTATGTTTGGCCTTTACGCTGAAACCGTTTGCGAATACGAACGTCGACAAAAGCACCAAAGGCAAAGAGTAACATCTGCCCGACTTCTAATTTTCAATTAAATTCCCTATTTCCAGGATTTCCTTTATGAACGTTTTATTTCTAACTAAATAAACGAATTCGATTCCTATTACTTAACCATTCAAGTTAATGACCCAAAAATAAGGCTTCGACATATGTATAAGTGATTTGTATAATATCAACTCGGTATTTTATTATGTATATAATTTTCTGAACATATGTAAAAGCGTATAACAATCAATTTTATAGCCATTTGGTTCCTTCCTTTTTTTATCACCATTTATTCCTTTTGTAAAAAACATAAAACCAATTCTAGCCAACTCCGTCTGTTCATTTGTATATTTCTACGGTAACTTATTTATTTCTTTTAGGTTTAGTTATTTTGAATGAAAACTTCGTTGTTTCCCAATCCCACAAAAAACAAAACACTTAAAGAAAAATATTTTAAATTTCTTAAGACGGAATGAAATTGTATTATTTGTTTGTTTTTTTTTCACTGACGAATAAGGTTGGGGTAAATATGGGTTTCTCGTGTAGTCCAAAACGGGGCTTACAAGCGAAATTGGGCGGCGAAGTCAACGTCAAAGCTCAACGGGATGGTAGAAGGTAGTTGAATGCAAAGAGAATGCACATGAGACCGGCCCACTTCACATACCCGCTTGGCGAAGAGTGGGGTAGGAAATGCCAACAATATGTATACAATGCAAAACCACGGATAAAGTTGTATAGTTTTCACTCCCGCTTTCTTTGCTAAAAATTCCTAGAGACTCGTCGGAACATAAATTGCGCCTATACATACATATATATATATACATATGTATGAATATACATAGATATATAAGTATATAGTGGATCGTCCATGCTGGGTTGGATGTAGTTTTGAAATATTGTTTAGTGAACATTTAAGCGGCAATAGCCATTGCAAACATTTAATATTTCAACAGTTGTATCTTTCCTCCAGACTTGCGCTCCCATCTGTTACGGCTGTCCCTATTTTTTCTTGGCTAAACGAATTTTATATCTTCGTGCCTGTTTTTTGCAAATTCGAGAATTTGTCAAAATCCTACCTCCGCAGAGTGGCAGTTTCGATACTTTTGGGTTGCAAAACTCATAATTATTGAACCAGTTGAGATATTTTTATACGTGCAGGCATACCTGTTTTACCGAAGTACTAATTGTCACCTATTTTTCAACTTTGATGGAATGTAAAAAATGTTATTACGTTTTATTATTGGTTTGGCGTATGAGGTGGTGTTCTTGAATATGTTCTTTATCATATTCAAAAAAGATCGGCTGCCCCAATCTGCCACCCCGAATTTTCAAAGCAAAAGATACTTTCAACTCAGCGTAAAAAACGCGCGGCTTCGTGCAAATTCTGCTACGAGAACAGTCGCTGAGCAGTACGAAATTTTATGGCGGGCATTCATTTTTTCCTGTATTGGCGGCTTGTTTTTCGATTCCTGACTTTGTAAGAACATTTTATGATTTAAAATTAATGTATAATGATTAATTATTCTTCAAAAATATTAAATTATGTAAAATAAAATGATTATTTTGAACAAAATGTGCATAAAAATATTGAAAATTGGTCAAAAAGAAAAATTATAAAAAAAAAATTTTTTTGTTCTTTTAAATTAATTATTTTTTGTTTTTAAAACATTAAATATGCACCATATTATCATTCTCTGAGAAAACCAACTAAAAGTATATTTCGAAATTGGATAAAAATTGAAAAAACTGCCTCAAAAAACATGAATTTTCGAGTACAAAATCTACTATTAATCACACCATATAGCGGACTGACCACTCAATCGAAAGCTACTAAAACTACCTTTCATTTAAAAAATAAAATATGAAAATATCTCAATTGGTTCAAGAGTTATGATTTTTGCAACCCGAATCTATCTAATGCGCCACTGTGAGTCGCTTTCAAGAATAAATTTGCCTTGGAGGACGCCGATTTCGACCGCATAACTCAAAAATACTTCCAATATGCGCAGGATAGACTTACCAAAACTAACAATAAGAAAATAAAAACTATTATATAAATTATAAATGATATATTATTATTATTATTATTAGTAAATATAATAAAAATAAATAATAACAATTTAAAGTAAAATAAATCATTGTTTTTTATATATATGTAAAAAAAGAAATTAAATTATTATCTGAAACGAATTTATTCGAACACTTTTATAATATTATAAAAGTATCTCAAAAGATACCAAATACGTCCCGTAAATAATATTATAAAAGTATCTCAAAAGATACCAAATACGTCCCGTGAATAATATTAAAAAAGTATCGCGAATGATACAAATCCGTTTCGTAAATAATAATATAAAAGTTTCGCTAATGATTAAAATCCGTTCCGTAAATAATATTATAAAAGTATCGCAAATGATATCGAAATCGGCCCGCTTTTGATACCGCAAAAGGTCCGCAAACTCAATCATTTTCGGGTTCCGAAAATGATAGCTTTCTCTGCCACAAAACCCCTGACAGATGATTAACCTAAGTATCGTTCGCGGATCTGAACTCGGACGTTTTGTCCGCCTGAAGTCCGCAAAACTATCGTTTTTAATATCATAAACGAAGTTTTTGTCTGCTGGGATATCATATAGCTGGCATACACATGAACTTTTAAGAAATGTATTGAAAAAATTGTAATTTCGCTCAACCAATCGAATGTTTATATGTAGCTGCCATAGAAACGATCGTTAAATGTAGAGGAAAATTCAAATCTATGTTAAAAATTAACTGTAAAACTAAAAATGTAACATGAACGAAAGATCGAAATTGTATGATATGTATAAGTGATTTATATAATTCCAGTTAGTTTTTCTTTCAATTTTTTAAAAATTGTATTAAATTATAATGATCTAATTGTAAGCTGCAAGGGCGTACAAATTTCGGCGTGCCGAAGTTAGTTATACATAGTTTTTTTATGTTATACATATTGACTACTTAATACTAATAGGAACATCCTGTTATTCAATACAATAAATATAAACACATTCAAACTATTAAGGCTAAAAAACATAAATAAGTGCGCTAAAATTTTGTTTGGTATATAATCGCGCTGTTTCAACTATTTTTTTTATCTCAATATTTATCTTATACCGAAGTACATACAGGCAGTAATGGCTAAATAGAATCTGCTGGTAATTCTAGTTAGTATTCTAAAATTATAATATGTACATTAGGGCGGGTCGATTTAAAAATCGCATAAGCGGCACGGAAATTCATGTTCTGGGGATCAAAATAAGCAACTTTGCCCAAAGAACCATACCTCTAAAATGCATTCTGATGTTCCCCTTTTGATGCAAAGAAAAACCTTTTGATCAGTAGAGAAATTCCGTTTTGACCCATTTAGAGAACCGCCAAATGTATGACCGAACCCCACTAATTTTCGATGGCCGATCCACCATGCTAGGCGCCCCTAGACCGCCCCTAGACCACCCAATAGACCACCCCCAGAAAGATGATCCAAAATCACCATTATTAGCGCGGTGCATGAAAAAAAAAACTATGAAATGCCTAATTTAGGGAAGAAAACATTATTTTGCAAGAACATACTTATGTAAATGCAAAAATTAATTAAAACACGCATACTTATAAAGCAAGCGTAATAAAAAACTCCTCACAACAAAATTTTTAATGTGCAAGAACCACAGAATTCTCTTAATCCCAAAAACCTTTTGTCAGCCTACAAATATCCTCGAATTAAAGGAAACATAAATTAAAAGAACATAAATTAACAATTAAATGACTAAAATTATTTTATAATTTTATGATAAATAACCAGCGATAGTATGCAGTCGTATTTCCACTGTTTCTAAGCACTCTTCTCGCACTCTTCTACCACAAAAAAACAAAATGTCAAGAAAAGTACGTACTTATTAAAAACATATAGTACATAGTACAAATGTATACTCCAAATTCACGATGCGGAGACGTTTAAATGTATTTCATACCATTTATGTGCATGTCCTAACGCATTTATCGCGTTTCCTTGTGTGTTTAAAATTTTTTCAGTGCCTGCCTTCGGTTTTTATTACCATCACATCTTCTTAAGCTTATGTTTTCGGAACACTTGGTGAGTCTACAGACAAGGGTCAGTGGGAACAACAAAAGTTGCAAATTACAGAATCGTGACTATAGTTAATTTTGTAATACATACATATGTGAAAAAGCTCTTCCCTGATCCTTTCTAGAGTCATACTTTTGTTCCATTTTGTGGTCAAGTTATGTTATGTTTAGTAACATATTGGTACTTCAAGTCATGTCATGTAAAAGTTCTTAAATTTATTGTGGAGCCTTCTAGTGCACACATATTTTATATTTAGCACTACAAAATAATTAATTTTAGTAAAACAAGCACTACAAAATAATTAACTTTAGCAAAACAAGTGAGTCATAATCTTGCTGCCAAAATCATCATATTTTTTTAATTTGTTGTGCAGTTTAGTTTTTGCAAGAACGCAGGTCACTACCAAAAATCAATATGTATTGTGAGTCCATTTTGCCAACTCGACCTCTAATTTATTAAATGTATTTATTAGATCAGTATTTTTTTTTGTCGTTCTAACCTATTTAAAAATCACTATAACTTCAAATTAAATTAATTAATTATTGTTACCTAAATACAGGGTGTGTTAGATAAGTAACGCGCATGGTCTCATTGTAACGCAACTAACTATCGCAGCACTCTCGGACCTGTCATAAAATTTGGGGGGAGTGTTCCCTTTCCAACGCCCAGTCTCAGTTCGCTCCGATTAATAGAAATGGAAGGACGTGTCCTAGCGCAAAGTCATTTTTTCATTTGTGTACCGGTGCGATGGAGCTTTCCACAGTGGCATTTTATATACTTTAGGGATAGTTTAGATACCTTGGTTTTATCGAGATTTGATGACCCTTTTCGATAGAGACCATAACCATGCCGGTATGTAACATATTTTACCTAAAAGACTACCTCAAAGTCCGAATTTTTCTAAAACAAGTAATGCTTCTTTTGCAACCCAAAAGAGGTTCAACTTTGAACATGTGTAACTTCTTAAATACTTAACCGATTTGAATTTTACGATCCGTTGTCATCAAAAATTTGATTTTTGCACAAAGGAAAAAATGACTTTGAGCTAGGACACGTCCATCCATTTCTATTGATCGGAGCGAACTGAGACTGGGCGCGTTGGAAAGGGCAGCGCCCACATGGGGGCGTTATCGCCCACTTTGGGAAAGACTGTTCTAAATCAATGGCTGCTGCTCTTTTAGAACTATCGGTTTTGTATTTCAATTTCGTATATCCACCCTTCAATTTTTCGCACTAGTTCGTAGTTGGTGATATAACTAGTTCCAAGGGAACTACCACAACCTACTCACTAACCCATTGTAATTTAATTTCCATTTTTGTACCCATACTAGGGTGATGAAAAGGGTAACTACTTGAGTATCCATATAAGGACTGGTGATAAGAGTACCCATACTATGGCTGGCAGGGTTCATTAAACCAAGGTAAGATCAGCAGAGTATTTGCTGATGTATGTATATTCCTTGGCTCTTCTGGTGCACAGTCCACTCGTAGGTGAATATTGATAGATACCACCCTCTCCTCGGAGAGGGTCCTCCGCGTGGTACCTCCTGGAAACGTACTATGGTACGGCTAATGCGAGCGGCAGTCTCCCGTGAATCCTCTATCCACAATTCCTATGACTCCACCTCCCTACCGAGACCTGGGCAAGTCTTTAAACGGCCTCCCCTCAAGTCAGGCGTGTGAAGCGACCCGTGCTCTCTGACTTTTGGAAAAAAGAGGTCAGAGGTGGGACATAAAGCTCCTCTGCGACCATAACCCCGCGGGCAGTTTAAGCAATTAAAGCAACATAAATTAAAACTGTGGTCAGCAGCGACAAATTGCATGTACTATTGGTAACTAGAGCCACATCAGCTGGGTATCTAGTTCAGGCTTGGTCAATCGACACCTCCAGTACTGTTGGGCAACTTAAAGCCCTATGGTGCTTTAAAATCTTGAATGTAAACGTTAATTAATGCAGTAGTGTCAAAATAGCATTATAGCATGAAGCAATATTGTAACCGATGTAGGAGCCCTTCGTTTAGGAAAGGGCTTAGCACAGACATAGCGGAAAAAACTACTAAAAGTTCGGTTTCATTCCACCCTCACTAAAAACTTCCCGGTGTAAGTGTATATTGTCAGGGACCCAGATCTCCGACAGATAATGTTTGATAATAGAGTACACTATTTAGCTCTGGTATTCCTTTTTGGGCCAAATTAGAATGGTACACCCTGCACTCACACCCCATCAAATGTTACACTGTTGCATGCCAGAAGTTAAAACTGTTTTACCAGTTTATCCCCCGATTTTTTCCGCAGAAGTTAATTGAACAGAAAACGCACACGAAAATGATGTGGCAAACAATCACTGACCTCTAATGGCTTTGAGTTGGGAGAGTAGATTGCATAAGTTTGACTGCAGTATTTAGTTCGATTGCATATTCGTTAATCATACAGTGCACATTGGGAAAAATGCCCGAAATTGTTGCATAAACCCATATGTGTTTTATAATTATGAATACTCCAGATAAAATAAATCTATTTAAAAAACAAGTAAGAAAGCTACAGTCGTTCGTGAACGACTGTTATATACCTGTACCAAAATATATCGCCGCTCGAATTAGCTCCCGATTATAAATAAAATTGGTAACCAGGGAACACCACGTGGAGGCCAATGCAATTGCAAAGGGGTCAAAAAGAGACCTACGAGTCGACTTGAGTTGATTAAATATTTCTAAAATAAGAGTTATCTAAACATCTCCTTGTTAAAATTTAAATAAACATACATACTTCGCAAATATATAAGAATGTTTGTATTTGCATATGTACATACATACATACATTTATAAGACTGAGGCCCACTCTCTGTACCCTTCTAGCCATTTGGTTGCTCTCATCCTTTTTACGCTTCTCCTTTGTCATGTCTTTGACAACGATAAACAAAAGTCAGCTGATCGCGACTTTTGCCTATTAAAGAAATGTAAACAAACCACCACCATCTCATGCACTTGCGTGTGCAAGAGAGAGAAGAGATAACCCCTCTCTCTTTTTTGCGCACGGGAGTTAGTTTCTTGCGTTCATCAGTTTTGTTGTTGTTTTTTGGGATACACCTGTTGCTAGCTGCCAAATAGATAGCACACTGATAAGTAAATAACTTTTGTGTTTTTCACTTTACCAGATTTTCGGTATTGATACATGTTCTACATATGCATGCCTATGCACAAAAACCTACATACCGAATTTGGTGGCTCTAGCTCTTATAGTTGCTGAGATCTAGGCGTTCATACAGACGGACAGACGGACAGACAGACATGGCTATATCGACTTGGCTGTTGATGCTGACCAAGAATATATGGGGTCAGAAATGCTTCCTTCTGCCTGTTACATACATTTGCACAAAATTAATATACCTTTGTACCTACGGTACAGGGTATAAAAATTTTAAAGCGCGCGGTTTAAAATTGGAGCGGTAACAAAGTCAGCTGATTAAATGCAAGCTTAACTGATCGAAGTGGAACAGTGAAAATTGATTCATTTGGAGAGATAATTGTGGGTGTTCTGAAAAAGTTAAAAAAAAATGCTAGAGGTATTTATATTAAATGGCTTATGTTAGTTTTTATATGTTCTGTATCTTTTGTCGTGTGTTGTCCAATGTTGTTAATGTGTTTTATTTTTGCAGCTAAAATCTAACATATTTTATTGTCTTCCGTGGAGTACAACGTGGGTCCTCGGTACTAAAACTGTTATGTTATGTCCCTTTTCGAAAAAAAATGACATTGAAAATTTGCAAAGTTATAATTTTTTCATAACTGTTAACCACAAGGGCTTTGGACCATGTCGAAAGCTAGCTAGGATTCACACATTGGAATCTTTGGAATGAGCATAACGACTCCTTTTCGCGTACTTTTGTAATATTCTATTGAAAACTGCCCTACCCATAATAAAATCTAGAATAGTTAACAACAGAACACAAGACCAAAGGTCCGTCAGCTCGAGTCGAGCCACTTGTTGCACTTTTGTTGCACTTTATTTTAAGAAGTTTATTAAAACATCAACGTTTATATTTATTGAGGTAATGAATTTGCAAAAGGTTACCTTCTTTATACTAAATATTGCTGCACTTTACTCAAAGCTTTAACTCGAAGTTATGAACATATGCTTTTATTTTTTTTCTTTTTGCAAAATGATTTGAATCTTGCAATCTTATTGAAACTATGTACATATATAGAATTATTTTAAGCCTTTTACACTAATGTGAGTTATCTCTGAATATTGAAGGAAACGGGAAAGCGCAAAATTAACGGCAAACAAATATTGTTTTTAATGGTTTAAGCGTACCACAAGCGCGAATTCTGCATTTTTTCCTATCATTTTCCATTAATTTTAACCGATTTCGTGTCTTTTTGACGCTCCGACCACGCGAGCGGTGATTCAAAAATTCACTGCTCCGAAATTCTCCACTCTGAAATTTAATCAGGATTTACACAAGTTTAACTTATTGGAAAGCTAAGGAAAGGGCGCACGTTTCATGTCTTGGAAAAATTTTTGTATCTTCATTAGTTTTCTCAGTATATGCAGTTGAAAAAAGTACCTTTTTAAAAACGGGAAACTTTAGAAAATTATTTCTCGAAAATTCCAAGTATCAGATTGAAATAAAAAAATACGTATCGAATTTTTTTTAAGTAATAACACGATAATAAGAATATATAAAAAATATAAGAAGGAAGGAAGGCTAATTTTGCGTGGAACACCCCATATATAAATTCATTTCATTTGTTCGCAACATTTTCGTTCGGACCATTTATGTATGTCAGTACCCGAGAAAACGAAAAAGTCATACTTACTTACTGCAAGGGTATTTAAACTTCGGCATGCCGAAGTTAGCTTTCTTTCTTGTTATAAAATAAAAACAATAATTTTACTTTTATTGACTTTGCTTTGGTAAGTTTATTTAAATTCATTAATTTTAAATTTTGTGCTTGAAATGAAAATATTTAAGGCAAGTTTAATTTTATAACAAAAAAGGTGGCTAAATACGACACACTGAAATTTGAATACCCTTGCAGCTTATAATTGGACCATTATAATTTAATACAATTAATTTCATTTTTAATATTTTCCTTTTCATATTACATTTACAATTCAATTACAGTTTTGCATTTTTCCCTACATTTAACGATCGTTTCTATGACAGCTATGTGATATAATAATTAGATTTGCATAAAATTAAAAACGAAATTCCGAAATAATATAAAATAGCTGTATCTCTGAGCAGATACTTATATATATATATAAAAGTTATATGAAGAAAAACATCGAAATTCAAATTGTATTTCAATAAATTTCTTTAATGCTTCTATGGCAGCTATATGATATAGTAGTCCAATTTTGATAAAATGGAAACTGTAATTCTATAATAATACAAATTAAATTAAAATATATCGAAAACTGGCTAAGTTAATTTTCTGTTATTTTGATTTTTATCATGAATTATGTGCTTGATTTTTTTCATTAATTATGATAAAAATATAATTTAACGGTACTGAATGCAAATTAAAGATCAAATGTTGGCAGAAACATGTTTCCAGCCTCCAAATAAAATTCCAAATTCGGCTAGGAACGTTTTGAGCATTACTTCTTGCCCTGCCAAGACAAAAGAGATGTTGCGGAGTTTCAACATTTCCATCCGATCAAAGTATTTTTTTATAAAAAGTTGAACATTGCAACAAATATCAATGTTGTTGGTAGATGTAGCTATCTTAGTCACGTATGGACAGACGGTCACGGTCAAATCGACTCTGCTGATTCTGTGCATAAAAAATACTAGGTGCATGAAATGAGCGTTTTTTTATTTAAAGAAAACGATAATTATTAATGGGAAAGTAAAAACATTTTATTTAAAGTATTGATCATTGCTTTCTACACATTTTGACCACCTTTCTGGCAATTTGTGGATACCACGTTAATAAAATTGTTCGTCCTTTGAAGCAAACCAATCAGACACCCAATTTTCGACCTCCTCGTAGAAGTCAAAGTGCTGCTCAGCCAATGCGTATTCCATCGATGAAAACAAATGGTAGTCGGAAGGAGCCAAGTCTGGTAAATACGGCGGGTGGGGCAGCAGCTCCCAGCCAAGTGCTTTGATAGTATCCTGAACTGGTTTTGCTTGGTGTCCAGGAGCATTGTCATAGAGCAAAATTACCTTGCCGTGTCTTCTAGCCCATTCTGGTTGTTTCTCGATCAATGCATGGTTCAAATTGATCATTTGTTGTCGGTAGCGAACAGTATTAAGGCAGTGGTACACCGCACCTTTCTGGTCCCACCGAACATAAAACATTGTCTTCTTGTCGAATCGATCTGGTTTTGCAGTCGATGATGATAATTGTCCCGGACTAACCCATGATGTTTTCCGTTTAGGATTCTTAGAATAAATCAATTTTTCATTGCCAGTAACAATTCGATGCAAAACCGATTTTCTTTCGCGTTTTTGAAGCAAAATTTCACATGTGTTTTTTCGGCTTTCCATCTGTCTTTCATTCAATTCATGAGGCATCCATTTTCCACACTTTTGGGTCTTTCCCGTAGCTCTTAAACGGTCAGAAATGATTTGTTTTACAACATTTAATATTTCTGACATTTGCTGTTGGCTCAATGTGTCATTTCCATCCAATATGGTTTGCAAATTGGCGTCTTCAAACTTGTTTGGTGATCTTCCACGATCTTCATTTCTTACATAAATATCATTATTTCTGAACCATTGAAACCATCTTTTGCAAGTTGCTTCTGATATGCCTCAACAAGCATTCGATGCGACTCTGCAGCACTTTTCTTCATATGAAAACAAAAATGTAAAGCTTTCCTCAAATCACACTTTCTGGTACAAAGCTTGACATGTTTAACATGATGGAAAAATATGATCTTGTCTGTTCAATGACTTGATTTATACTAAATATTTTTCACACATGTCATGGCAAGCAAATAAAAAAAATATAACGGCTCTATCACAACAAATCTTCCCTATCGAGACGTTGGAATCTTGACGCTCACTTCATACCGGTACACCATAATGTACTTTATGGTGTCAGAGATGCGTCCTTATATCGCACCGTAACGGGTATAAAGACAAAACCGCCCTCAAAAATTCGCTGTGCCTGTGTAAAGAGTAACACAATGCACTGTGGTTGCGCCCATAGACCAAAAAAAAAAAAAAAAAATTGCTAAATGTTTGCGAAAAGTAAGCAGATTATCTCTAAAATGACCAGATATGTTTATGGCAAAACCGTTTTGTCTTAAATCTACCGGGACATTCTAAAAATAGAGTGTAAAGTGAGAATAAATGTTCATTTTTGCAGCACAGTGGACTTTTTATTGCTTTTCGTCACAACAAAAGTGAATTTTAAAGAAGTCAGACGTTCGATAGAGAGGTCCAATTTGTATAATTTAAAATGAATTTTAAAGTTTCAGGTATTAACTTTAATAAATTCAAATTGTGAAATTAATTAAATGAATTTATCATTTGTTGTGAATTTTTGATTGATTATACCTTTTTTGTGTGTTATGTGAACGTCATTTTGCTAGTTTAAGTAAGCTTTTAGATATGTTGCCCCCCGATCTCCCCTTAATGAGTGCTATCAGTGTATTTGTCAATGTTTTAAGGAAATAAAAATGGTAAGTTTTGTTGCGAAGACTTGCGAACATACGTGTAAACATTAATAAACTTAAGCTGCCTTGCTGTCTTCAAGGTAAAATTTTCGACGTATTTTGCTGCTCATCCTATGTTTTTGTGATGTTTCTTTTGTAATCTTCATTTATGTTTGTCAATTTTGTTTGTTGACAATTTTGCTTATTATTTTTTCCCCATTCTTTTATTATCGTTTTCTACAGACGCTTCTTGCAACTGCACTTTTTCGCGTATGCACGTCCTAGATCTTTGGTGCGCAGATTAGGGTTCGAATGCGGAAAGAACACATAATGTGATTAGTTTGTTAGCAGAGACCATTAAAAACAAAGGCTACGCAGTTGAGATGGAAAGTCTTGAAAAATGCCTAAAGTACATTTCCAAAAATATTATTGCCTTTTTGGCTAAATACTCTCGCCATAAGGAATTAATTGTTAAATTTCAATCCGAATGGCTGAACACAGTTGAAACCTTAATAATTGAGCCTCTTCAAGCAAAGGTTTCAAGTGCGGAACGTGGACGTCCCAAAATGGACTTTGCTGAGTCCTCAAACAGGACGAAACGTCGTCGGATAGCGCTGCTAGAAAGACACGACGGGTCTGCAGTTTCTGCGTTGCGCTTATCCGACATTTCACCGATCCGAAAGTCTTCTGAACCAGACATTGAAAAGTTTTATCGCTTTTAATGGAGACTGGTATAACAAAACACCAATACCTGGTAATTTGAGAATTTGTTAATAATGAAGCTTCGTGCAATATATTGCCAAGCTATTAGAAAATTCTAAAATTCAAGAAGTCAAGATTTCCAAATGACATAACAGTAGAAAAAAAACATATGCAGAAGTGGAGCTGCAGAGTCTTCTAGACAACACAGCTACAAGTATTTTACAGCTCCAAAATACTGTTATTGACAATTATCTAGATGGCGGGGACAAATTAAAATTAATTGTTTAATCATTGTTAATCATTTGTTTATTCTTATGGGAGGGGGAAAAATTTATAAAGAAAATAATTTAAATATTCTACTTATCATAGATGCCAACAATTAAATTTTAGTCCTGCAACTCTACTGGAAGTGCACGCCATCGGCATATTAGCCATAATACGGGAGCTATAGGATATAGTCGCCCGATTTAGCCAATTTTTTTACTACATCTTCGAATATTTTTTTTAGATTTTTGGTGAAAATTTCATAACGATATCTCAACGGGAACTATTTATGACCGCGGTTCCCTACAAGTCCAACCACTGTGCAATGGCCGGAAAGATACAGATAATTTGCAAAAATCAAATTGTTGATGACAACGGATCATTGAATTCGCATTCGACAGGTAATAGTTCAAAAGGGTTAATCCAAAAAATTATTCAAATCGGTTCAGTATTTTAGAAGTTACACATATTCAAAGTTTAACCTTTTATGGGTTGCAAAAAAATCATGTCGTTTTTTAGAAAAATTCAGACTTTGCGGCCTTGAAGGGTATTATAATTATAGTCAGAAGTTTGCAACGCAGTGAAGGAGCCATTTTCGACCCTATAAAGTATATATATTCTTGATCAGCATCAACAGCCGAGTCGATCTAGCCATGTCCGTCTGTCCGTCCGTCCGTTTCTACGCAAACTAGTCCCTCAGTTTTGAAGCTATCTGAATAAAACTTTGCAGATAGTGTTCTATATGCTCTTACTACTATATATGTATGTCGGAACGAGCCGGATCGGACGACTATATCATATAGAAGCCATAGGAACGATCCGAAATTTTTGAGGAAAAAAATTGTTACTTTGACAATTTTCAACATACATATTTGCATATAATGTGAGATATGGCCATTTTTTATTATTCTAGAATTTCGGTTTTAATTGGATCAAGATCGGACTTCTATATCATATAGCTGCCATAGGAATATGTATATCAATTCATTTTTTTTTGAAAGCTTTGTTGCTATCAACATTTAGTTGCTGCGCAACATTTTTCACTGTCAACATGTTTCGCTCCACAAAAAGAACCGCAATCCTTAAATATACCAAATTTTAAATACTTACTGCAAGGGTATTTAAACTTCGGCTTGCCGAACTTAGCTTCCTTTCTTGTTTTTGTTGATTTTATTTTTTATACACATACATAGCTGCCATAGGAACGATCGTAAATGTAGTTACCTATTAAGGTAAACGTTAAAACCGAATTTTTTGGAATATATAAATGGTGTAGGTATATAATTCCTGTTAGTTTTCCTTTTCATTTGATCGAAATTGGTGAATTTATAATGATGCGATTGTAAGCTGCAAGGGTATACAAACTTCATCGCCGAAGTTAGCGTCCTTTCTTTTTTTTTTTGGTATTTTTTTATGTTCACACTTTTAAATAAAATTAAATTATTAGGCTTCGAAAAAAAATCCATCTCTCATTATATAAAAACAAAATTAAAAGAAGCGTCACATTTAATGTCAACAAGAGGTAAATATTTACTTTCAATATTCAAGCTCGTATGACACTTGACGGATTCTTAATTCCAGGTCATTGAGTTTTATATCTTTTTAAATACAAACATGTGTGCATCTATGCACTATGGTTCAGACGACCACTTTTGTTGGCCAAAATTAATAACTCCGCTAATATTAAAGATATCAACTTGAAACTTTACCAATCGTATTTTTGTAATTAAAGGATGATACTGAATAAAAATTATCCGGATCAGAAAACTATATCCTATAGCTTTCATAGGAACGATTGAATAAACTTTAAGATAAATTCACAAAACTTTGGTTACTTGAAGAGTATGTCATTTTAACCCAACTTTAAAAATTTCATCGAAATCGGATGAAGAATTCCTATAGTTTTCTTAAGAAGAATCGGAAAATGGTATTATTTTGCCTTTAATTGTACAAAAAATTGATTATAAAAACTCTACACGGTTCTAAATTTTATGTTGGGATTGTATCTTACCCAAATGACTATATTTAATTAATTTTATTTGATATTTATCAGTTAGCATGAGTATACAGACATTATTAAAGCTTTTCAGTAGGTATTTTCATACAAAATGTGGTGATTCTTTAATTCAAATATCGCGAGATGCGGTCAAATGTGGCATTTCTCACTATATGCAATCGAACAAGAATTAATTGCTCTACAAGACACAATAGGTATCAAGGTTGGACTAGGTTGGACTCACTACTTATACACACAGAGAAAAAATACCGCGAAAATCCGAGACCGCCGTTCTCACTTTCAAGACACATTTGGTATGTTCTTAAATATGGAACGTTTGTACCATTTGTGTCTTAATATGATACCAATTGGTCTTAATTGTCATACAAATAAATTAAAAAAATATTTTTTCATGAAAAATATTCTTTAAAATTTTTTTGTTGTATTTTCTTATACATTTTGAACAAATCTCCCACACAATTCCCCAAAAAAAAAAAAAAAGAGAAAAAATCAAAAGTCAAACCGGTATTCGAACCCATGCACTTTGGATTGACAGTCCGATGCCTTAACCACTAGGCCAAATTTTGATACCAAATGTTCTGGGAAGAAGAACAAACGGGATTGCGCTGTTTTTAAGAACGAATAGACACGTTTTTGGTACATTTAGTTTTGTAAACTTACATACATATGTTAATATGCACTTGTTCATTGTACATACTAATGTATGTACATATGCAAGTAGTTTTATTGTTTCGCTGATAAAAATATGACAATCTAAATCACAAATGCACAAACAAGCATTGATTTAAAAAAAATTTTATTTTTATTTTAAAAAGATTAAAAAAATAAAAGAAAAAGAAAAAAATTTGTCGAGATCGGGATTCGAACACGCTGCCGCCTTAGGAGGCAGTCGCTGAATGCATGTATAACAATATCGGCGACGCACACTAAAACGCGTGCGTGGTCCAATGTGTAAGCTGTCGGTATGTTAAACACTAAGACGCGGGTTCAATCCCTGGGTGATCCTTTGAATTAAAAAAAAAATTGTGAGTATGGTTTTTCAATATAAATTATAAATGATATTTACTACAATAACATAATATGAAAAATAAAACTTATAAACTAATGGACAATAAATAATGGACTAATGAAATAATACCGTTTGGTCATATTTTTTTTTATTGTTCTTAAATACATGAAACCATATGGTTCTTAAAAGAAGAATTTTTGTTCTTAAACTTAGACTGTTTGTTCTTAAAAAAATAAGACCGTTATGTTCTTAAATGTAGAACAACGGTATTAAAAATTTGATACCATATGTTCTCGAAAGAAGAAAAAACGGTATTGGGCTGTTTTCAAGAACGAATAGACACGTTTTTGGTACATTTAGAACGCTTTTTTTTCTGGGTGTACCTTTTTAAAAATTGCATTTCAGAAAAAAAAAAATTTTTTTTTACGACTCACTTTAAAATCAAACTACAAAGACATCACAAGGAGTACGGACATTTCGCAACACAAAACACATAGTACAAACCCCTCTGATTCGAATTCATTGCAAATTTTGACCAGTTCTTTTGTATTTATTGCGTTTTTTTAATTTTAGAATTGGTATAATTTCCGAATATTTTCTCTGTCCGATTGCTCGAGTAGAAACATCTGACTTTGAAAGCTTCTATGAAGATTTTGAGTATAGTACGTTGATGGTACCTCTATTCTTTATCGATTGCGGCCAAAATCACATTATTTGGTTAACCTTTAAAAAATGGGTTTTGGCCAACAAAACTGGTCGTCTGAACCATAGTGCTATGTTAGTAATAGCCTTATTCCACTGCTACATTTTTCTACATTTTTGGGGTATGTTCGTATTTTTTCATACAAAATAAATGAGGTCATTCAAATAAATGTCCCATACATTTTCGGTATTTTTGTTAAAAATACCAAGAATTTAAGCTCCGATCCCTTTTACGCACTCTTCTACCTTCTTCTGTGTAAATAAAATCACGAGGCAAGACCTTTGGGGCAAACACTCTGTAAAACTCCACGCAGAACTCGTGTAAAATCTTTTCTACCATCGAGGAGAACACTCCAAAAACCTTCCAAGTCTGCGGTTCTCCGCAAAAGATTCCAGAGTATACAAGGTGATATCAATACGCTTATCTAATGGTAAAGCGTTCCTAAAATTGGTATGCTTTTTCTTAAGCCCCTGTAGTTCACCCACAAACTTATCAAATGAACTCTCTCCGTGCATCGTAATTTTGAGGCACGCCTTGTTCCCAAAAACAACCATAACACTTCTGTAATATAGATGCAGTATTCGTCATGGTTTATTCTTTGTTACTGACAAACTCTCAGATTCACGGGGATTGGCGCAGATCTTTATGTATGTGGAGGCAATGGGTCCTCCTCGGCAATCGCATTGTATACCGTCATGAGATCCTCTTCCCCATCTTCCAAACTGGCCAGTGTCACGATAGCATTGCGTAGAACCCGCTGATAGTGGCTATTTCTTCAATCTCACTAATTTTGTTTAATATTTTCCTTATTTATATTTGACATGTCAGACTTCAAATAAACAAGGAATGTAGCCGAATGTAAATGTAGCAATGGAATCACCCCAACATTAAAAATGTTGAAATATGTAGCAGTGGAATAAGGCTATAAATCGTTTCACCCTATGCTGCTGATAGGGAGTATTATTTCTTAATGCGTTTGAAAACTCATCTTCCCTTCAACCCTACTTGTATGTATGAGGTATAATCACTGAAAATGCTGACACATCAAGAAGAATGGGGCTTCTAACAATAAGTAGTTGACGTTGACGTGGACAGAAACAGGAGGTCGGAGTTCAATACAAGGAAGCAATACAATGGAGGGTCAAAAGCAATCAAGTGTTATTGTCCGATTTTTTCCCCTCAATTTCGATTTTAAATGGAAATGGGTGAGAAAGGAAATTTGGCGCCTGGCAGGCGGTAGCGTACCACTTGTTTGAAACACTCTGGACTGAAACTAATAATACAATGTTGAAATTGATTACAAAGCGTTTGTTGTCGTGGTCCAAAATTGTGGGATCAGGAACAGAGGGTTCCGCAATGAAGGCAAATGGGTTTGCATACTTGTATTTTTGATAAATCGAACAAAAACATTTCTGAACGATGTAAGATAAAAGTAAGATAGTAATAACTAAGTAGATGGGTGTTAGAGTAGGTTCCCGAAAAGGCTCGCGCATCCAGTTTGTTCAACAATTAAATACATTCGCGTGCTGGGGTAGGAAAAGAGAAGAAAGGGAGAGGGGACAGGCAGAAGAGAAAAAGAAGTGAGTGGCAAGGGCAACAAATTATGGATGTTGAGATGTTAGTCAGCCTCCATTATAAAAAAATATAAAAGAATAGCTCATAAATAAATTAAGCAAGTTGGATGAGAGGATAAAATCAAAAAAAAACTCACCCCTATCGTTCGTGTCAGTGCTGCTCCACTGATGGTGAGGTTCATTTGCAGGAACGTCAGAGACATTCTGCGCCTTAACCTCCACCACAGTAATGGCGGCGTCCGAGGTCGGCTTGTCCAGCCCGTCCTCCTCCTTGGACATCCCAACTTCGCGCAGGCCCCTCGCCAGCTCGCTTTCTTCGGAGACGTAGCCCTCCAGGATTTCCTCTTAAGTACAACTTAAAAAGGGTTTTTTTTCTGAGCGTTTACGGAGCTGTGGTAAGTAGTATAACAGAATGCAAATTATTGCGACTCGAAAATGATGCAACATTTTCAGTTTGCGCGATACGAAACTGAAAGTCGGACATGTTAAAGCAGTGAAATCTAAACTTTAAAAAATAAATATATAAATAAATTACATTTAACCCTCTCAGCCCATTTGTTGCCTATAGGCAACAGTTTTACAAATAAGCCTCAGTTACCTGGAATATACTTTTTTTTTTTCGCGCTTTTTTTAACATCTTGCTTAATGTTTTCTGCAACCAAAATAACTAATATGTTACGTGTAAGCACGTGTTTATTTAGAAGACGTTTTTTGTGCAGTTCTATGAAACATTTTTTTTCGCGGGGAAAGTGTTGGTGAAAAAAACAAAAATTAAAAGCAAATATTTGTTGCATTGCAAAACTAGGTGGAAAATATAAATACTTAAAGGTAAGTAAATGATTAACCAAACAAAAAATTTTTTTTAAGAGAACAGTTTGTCTATAAGAATTTTGTAAAGTTGCAGTTGCCTATAGGCAACAATGGGCCATTGTGTGAAAATTTGTCAATTTACACTTCTTTATTTTCTTTTGTAAATTTGCATTTAAATGTTATTTTTAGTGTGAAAAAATATTCGGTAGATCCCTAGTATTATTATAAAAAGATATTTTTCAGATCAGTACGGTCTGAAGCAATATCTGCCGAACAAGTCTAACAAGTGGGGACTCAAAATGTTTACTAGAGCTGATGTATCTGGAATCATATATGATTTTCAAGCTCGCACAACAGAGAATATGTTCCACAACCTACAAAGACCATGCGATTGGACAATTTAAGCCACTGGGTAAGTGCAGCAAATGCAAAGTTTATTTATGCTGCAACCCACAAAAGAACTGCTTTGTATCTTACCATACTTGATAATATATAAAATCAAGTATAAAGATAGTATATATGAATAAATAAATTAGTAAAACAAAAATTTAATGCGTTTTGATTTTTGCCATAACTGCCCATTGTTGCATATAGGCAACATCCTGTAACTATCGAACCAGGACACCAAGGACTTTGAAATTTTCGCCAGTTCATATTTGAATAATAATAATATTTTTGCGTTGGAAAAAAATTTTTATCCCGGCTAATTTTAATTGTGGGCTGAGAGGGTTAAGTATATTGACTATACATACATACATACATAAATGACGATAATAATACTTTATGAAATATTTAGCGATTAAGCTGCAACCAAGTATTCCTGGAAGGGGAATAAGAAAAAAAAATGCATTTTGGCATGGCGCTATAACAACAACACTTAGAGGTAATTATTAAATTTTAAATGTTTTTCATTAATCAATTTAAATATTAACTGTTTTTATTTTCTTTCTATCAGGTATCCATCAAAAATTTTCGCTGGATGAACAGCAATTTTCAACAATAAGCAGCAAGTGGATTCAGACTGAAAGTGATAGGCTTAAGTATTATAAGAAAGCAGGAAAGAATAATGAAATATTTAATTGAGGAAATATGTTTAATGTTTATATTTTATGTTTATGTATGAATTCATCGAGTTATGTTTACATTTATTACTATTTAGGTGAAATATAAAATATAAGAAAATAAGAAATACATAAATAAGCATTTTTTCAATAGTTTGTACAAATCCAAAAGAGTTAAATAATGCCTGAAAAACTCACATAAGAGGGTCTTTTTGGAGCGATGTACATAAGTGCCTAAATAATATAACTTCGCCCAGTCCAATCTTGATCAAATTAAAACCAAAATTCTATAATAATACAAAATGGCCATATCTCAAATTACATGAAAATAAGTCAAAAATTGGCAAAGTAATAATTTTTTTTTCAACATTTTCCGATTGTTCTTATGACAGGTATATGATATAGTAGTCCGATCCGTTCCGACATATATAGTAATGAGAGCATATAAAAGACGATGTGCAAAGTTTCATTAAGATAGCTTCAAAACTGAGGGACTAGTTTGCGTAGAAACGGACGGACGGACAGACGGACATGGCTAGATCGACTCAGCTGTTGATTCTGATCAAGATATATATACCTACTTTTTTGGATCGGAAATGTCTCCTTCACTGCGTTGCAAACTTCTGACTAAAATTATAATACCCTGCAAGGGTATACAAATTACAAAAATTTGATACAAAATATATATTAGATTTTAGAAAATTAAGTATACTTTCTAAAAACATTTTTTGTTAAATAATTGCTATACTATAATTATTATACATTTTTTTCTTAAAGTAGTCAAAGGTAGGAAAATTAGTAAGATTAATATGGGTGTGGAAAAAATCGTTTTTTTTTTAATAAAATAAAAATTGCTTTACAATATTAAAAATGTTCCATTATTCAGTAAAAAAATTTGACAATTCGGACAACAGTTATGGAAACCTCAAGCAAAAATACTTACAAGTAAGTGACTATCAGGGCTGTGGCGCTGGGTGTATAAGGTATTTCCTGAGATCGGAGTGTGTGTTTTATAAGAATGTTTTTTTTTTATACATTGTATTATTTATGTATGTTTAAATTATATATCCCTTCAACGAACACTTGCAGTTTAGGTAATTTTGCTTGGCAAATATCATAACTCTTGAACCAGTTAAGATATTTGCATAATTCTTTTTTAATATGAAAGGTAATTTTAGTACATACCTTAATTAATTAAGTGGTCATACTATATGGCGTGATAAATAGATGATTTTATACTCGAAAATTAATGTTTTTTTAGACAGTTTTCTACAATTTCTATCCACCTTCGAAAAATACTTTTCGTTTGTTTTCTCTGAAATGCTTATATGGTGCATATTTAATGTTTTAAAAACAAACAAAAATAATTTTTAAAAACAAAAAAGAATTTTTTATAAATTTTGTCAATTTTTATGCACTTTTTGTTCAAAATAATCATTCAATTTTACATCATTTTTGTTGAAGAATAATTTTCGAGATTTTATGACCCTTTCGACAGAGAACATAACCAAGACGATCGGTTACATATTTTACCTAAAATTCGACGGCAAAGTCTGAATTTTTCTAAAAAACGACCTGTTTTTTTTGAAACCCAAAAAAGGTTCATCTTTGAACACGTGCAACTTCTTAAATACTGAACCGATTTGAATAATTTTTTGGATTCAACCCTTTTAAACTATTACCTGTCGAATGCTATACGTTCTCATCAAAAAGTTGACATGTATACATACATACATGTACACATGTATATCTATACCTTATACATATGATCTGAAATGACTCCCTCACTGCGTTGAAAGCTTCTGACTAAAATTAGAATATCCTTTTGGGGCATCAAAGAAGCGTTGAGCAAGAAAGAGCAAGGAAGCGCTTAAATTGTTTAAATTGAGTTGAACGTGTAGGACACGTGTTTGAGATGCAGATGACGCGTTGGTGGCAGAAGGGGAAGATGGGGTAGGCACGCGTTTGTTTGTCCTCGTGCTCAGTCAAACAAATCCATTTTAAACCTTAAACCCTGAGTAAACAAAGCACGCTCCATGCAGCACACAAAGATTCTTCGGAGGGGCGTGCCAAGAAGCTCGCACAGGTGCTACGGAACAGTTGCATTCTGAGAATACTTTTCTAGATATAAATATGTCGGTGAATATAACAGCAGAAGCATTGGGAAATTGAAATTGTAATACTATATGTACCATGTTAATATTTATCAAGTGTAGTGGGTGGGCGCATTTGAACTTATTCGTATTTGCATTCTTATATATGTACAAATGAACATCTGTTGGAAAGAAGAATGAGGTATGAGGGAGTAAACCCAAAAGTGCGATCGCTAAGCAGTCGTTTCCGGTTGGTCGATTATAAGATTTTTCAGCTGTTTTATAGGACAATATTGGAATCTAGCGAACTTCACATTATTAATGCAGCCACACAAGCAAAAAGGGCTCGGACCGCGGAATGAGTTCGTTGAAGTTTTATGGTCTTAACGGCACAGTACTCGACTGCGAGATACCAGGTAGCCAATCAGTTATGAGATAAAAAAGACTACTTAAAATTGTACATACTAGATATAAAATAGTAGCAGAATTCGTTTGAACGAAAGTTTTTTTTTCAAAAATTTCAAAATAAAACAAATTTCCCTTTAGAACATAAAGCAAGAGAGGAAGTTAACTTTGCTTTTCATTCTTGCACTTTGCAATTATATTATTAAAACTCTATTTAATTTGGTTAAATAAAAAGATAAACTAACTAAACATAAAAAAGTTTAAAATATTATTATAATATCTAATATAATACAAACTATAAATTCATACAAACATTATATTAAAAGAAAGAACTCAATGCCTACATTCATTACATTCATACATTGTTCTTACTTACACGAAAACCTCAGCATACATAGATGAAAATCTTCGGAACAAAAGCAAATCGACCCGAATCCGATCTCTGCACAATGGCGCATAGGATACAGATACGTTGCAAAAATCAACTTTTTGATGACAACGGATCGTAATTATTGCATTATTGCATTCGACAGGTAATAGTTCAAAAGGGGTTGAATCCAAAAATTATTAAAATCGGTTAAGTATTTTAGAAGTTACACGTATTCAAAGTTGAACCTCTTTTGGGGTGCACAAATAGCATGACGTTTTTTAGAAAAAATCTGCCTTTAAGGTCGATTTTTAGATAAAATATGTAACCGACCGGCATGGTTATGGTCTCCATCAAAAGGGTCATCAAATCTCGGTAAAACCAAGGTAGAATAAAATCATAATCGTTTGCAAGTGCAGGCATACCTGTTTTACCGACGTACTAATTTTCACCTATTTTTCAACTTTGATCGAAAGTCAAAAATGTTATTTTGGTGTATTTTGGGTTTGGCGTATGAGGTGTTGTTCCTGAATATGTTCTTTATCATATTCAAAAAAGATCGGCTGCCCAAACTTGCCCCCAAGAAATTCCAAGGCAATAGATACTTTCAACTCAGCGTAAAAAACGTGCGGCTTCATACAAATTCTGGTACAAGCACAGTCGCTGCGCAGTACGAAATTGTATGGCGGGCATACATTTTTTCCTGTTTTGGCGGCTTGTTTTTCGATTCCTGACTTTGTAAGGATACTTAATGATTTGAAATGAATGTATAATGATTAATTATACTTCAACAATATTAAATATGTAATGTAAAATTAAATGATTATTTTGAACAAAAAGTGCATAAATTATTAAAAATTGGTGAACAATTTGGTCACCAAAAAAAAATTTTTTTTTCTTTGAAATGTATCCTTTATTTATTTTTAAAACATTAAATATGCACCATATTAGCATTTTCAGAGAAAATAAACGAAAGGTCTTTTTCGGAATTGGATAAAAGTTAAGGCAACTGCCTCAAAAAACATTAATTTTCGAGTATAAAATCTATTAATCACACCATATAGTATGACCACTCAATCGAAAGGTACTAAAACTTCTCTTCATGTAATATTCATTATGAAAATATCTCGACTGGTTCAAGAGTTATGATTTTTGCAACCCAAAACTATCTATTGCGCCACTGTGCGCTGCTTGGCCAGTTTCAGTTTTCATATGTGTAGTGTGTATCGTAATGCGCCACTGTTCTGAATAACAAGAAGGAATTATAGTCCCTAGTGTTAGGCTGGCTTTTGAGGATCTGAGCTGCGGGGGCACGCTTTATAATCCGGCTCTAGCTCGTCGGCTTTAGGGGTGGTGGTCTTGCTCACCCAGATCTCAGACACGGACTACACATCATTACTAATGAAGACAGGACAAAAATAGGAGCTAGAACTTTTAAATTTAAATATAAATGTTAAGTTTAATAAAATATGTCCGTTCAATGTTACATCAAAAATTATTCTGATTCTCTAATTTAATTTATTGGTAGTTAACTTCTGGTTAAACTCCATTATGTTCTTAATTTTAATTAAATTCAAATAAACTTCATATTCATTCCCGGCAAAATTTGAAAGGAAAAATCTATATCATTGCAGCGCTAGCTTATTAATTCAGCTGGAGCATTTTAATTCATTTTTTTATATTATTTTTCAGCATAGTATTTAAATTGTATTCTCTTCTAGCTTTTGTTCAAACTTACAATAAACAAGAAAGAAAGCTAACTTCGGCATGCCAAAGTTTAAATACCCTTGCAGTAAGTAAGTAAGACTTTTTCTTTTTCTCGGTACTGACATAAATGTTGCGAGCGAAAACTGTTGCGAACGAAAAAGTTGCGAACGAAAATGTTGCGAACAAACTAAATGAATTTATATATATATGTATTCCTATGGGAGCTATATGATATAGTGGTCCGATTTTGATCAAATTAAAACCGAAATTCTAAAATATTACAATTTTATGAAAATATGATGAAAATTGGGTAAGTTAGATTTTTTTTCTAAAAATTTATCGATCGGTCCGATGGCAGCTATATGATATAGTCGTCCGATCAGGCCCTTTTCTGACATATATAGTAGTGAGAGCATATAGAAGACTATCTGCAAAGTTTGATTCAGATAGCTTCAAAACTGAGGGACTAGTTTGGGTAGAAACGGACTGACAGACGGACATGGCTAGATCGACTCGGCTGTTGATGTCTACTACTTTACAGGTTCGGATATGTCTCCTTCACTGCGTTGCAAACTTCTAACTAAAATTATAATACCCAGCATGGGTATAAAAATGAATATATGCAAAGCTTCATTTAGACAGCTCCAAAATTGAGAGATTAGTTTGCGTAGAAACAGACAGACAGAATGTCATGACTAGATCGATTCGGCTTTTGGTGCTTATCAAGAATATTTATGCTTTACAAGGGTATAAATAAAGTAAATAAATTAGCATCGTTTTGTACATACAGTGGTGCTCATAGACTTAAGTCACAAGACTTCAACCAAGTATTATATTTAAGCGAAAATTAAGAAAAGTTTTTATTTCACAGCTCCAATTTTTTGACTTACAGTAGCTCTAAATATCAGTGTTCAAATAGAAGAAGAACCAAGTTATAAAAATATTTATTCAGCGATAAACTTTAAAAATCTGAGACCATCTCCAAAATGCCCTGCTCATATAAATACTTAAGCCAGCTTGAGCTAAAATCGCCAAACTTTTGTTTTTTCCGGTAAAGTTGTCCTAGTTATTTTCTAAACTAAAATATTGAATACTAAATACGTTTCTCTAAAAAATGTTATAAGAAACATGAAATCTGGGAAAATATTCCAAGAGAAAACCCAGAAAAAACACTTTAAACAACGATAGACGGATTGCCAAAATCAGTAAAGCCGTTTTTGACTTCTACGCAAATCAGAGGTCAAATGGTGGCAGATTATAGCGTGAATGTGTCAGCTTAGACCATAAGAATACCGCTAAATGATTTCGGGTTATATGAACGCATTGCCCAAAAAAAACATTGCTATCCATTAAAAATGTTAAAAAGCGCCTTCAATTAGCCACAGAGCATATTCAAAAAGGTCCCAATTTTTTAAACATGATTGTTTGGGAGTGATGGTAAACCATATGTACGACGTCCTCCCAACAAACAATTGGACCCCAAATACACGAAGAAGACCGTTAAATATGGTGGCGCTTCGATTATGTTCTGGGGCTGTTTCACCCCATCGGCCGTAGGTCCCCTAGTGAAGATAGATGGCATTATGTACGGCGAAATGTATAGGGACATCCTTATTAATAATTTATCCGGAGAATTACCGATATAGCCACTTGCCTGGATATTTCAACAGGACAACGACCCGAAAAATATTGTTACCAAATTCCGTTGTTTCTTTCAGATTCGTTATTTCACACGGAAGAAAAGAAGACATCAAATCGGCTGGTAGTAGTCCCGACCCATTTTAATTATTACGACAAGTTTTTTTTACACGTGTTTGGGAACGAGACACCCTGTATGCGCGCAAACAAGACACCCTTTATCTTTGTTTACCTTTTGCATTGTTCGCCGCTGCAGCGGAGCTTATCAGCAATATCAATGCAAGCATCCCACCGCTGCGCGAGCTTGCCCAGTACTTTTCCATAACTCCTAACTGTAACTTGTTTACTTCTTAAGCTAGCATAATCGTATGGCGTGTTCGCCGCCAAAGCTTAGCTCAGTCACATTTTCCTCTTCAAACAAATCGTACGCATCGGTGTCGACATAATCAAGTCGAGCGTCTGGAATTAACCAATAAATTAACTAAACAGTATACACTGGCGGTTTCATTTATAAACATACTAAATTTGTGGTCCTTCGAGCCGGATAACCGGAACTGCGTTATTTCCGGACATTTGATTTGGTTATTTGGTTTTTTGTCAACGGTGATCTATAGATTCCTATATCGTATAGAATCGTTCCCTATTCTCGACCACCATGCGGAGTGTGATTCAACAACGGGGCTTCTGCAAAAGCCAAATTACTCGTGCGCATAATAATGACTTAAAATTCGTGGATGACATTCATTCAGTGCAAACGATAGTTGTCCGCCTGGCGCAACTACAAGACAATTACTTGCGGTTTGTGCGGCTCTCGGAAGAGCTGTATGCCTTCCAATCAGAAGCCGATTGGGAGAACCCTGACGAGGATTTCGATGCATATGAGGAGAAACACTATGCTACACACGCCATTCTCAGCAATACTCTGGAGGAGTTGAGAAAAGAAGTCAGTTCAAACAGTATCGCGGCCACTGTTCAAGCCGCAGATACATCCCAGAGAAGCCATGTCGATTTTCAGTTCGAGAGAATTAAACTTCCGACCTTTTCCGGAAATTTTGAGGACTGGAAACATTTTTCGGACATGTTTATTGGATCGATTGCTTCAAATTCGAGCCTGACGGATTGCCAACGATTTCATTATTTAAAATCGTACCTTGCCGGAGATGCGCTCGCATTAGTTAAACATATTCCAGTTACTAATGAAAACTATCGTGAAGCCTGGGATCGGCTGGACCAGCGATATAACAAACAATCGCTAATTATTCGGTCATTCTTAAACAGTTTTCTGACCCTCCCAAGTGCTATAAATTCAAATATCGGCATAGTGCGTAAAATTGCCGATGGTGCAGACGAAGTTATTCGTGGTTTACGAGCTCTTAACTGCGAAGAGCGAGATCCCTGGCTAATTTTCATATTACTTTCAAAATTAGATAGCGATACCCGTCAAGCCTGGGCTCAGTGCGCAGAATCCGAGGAAAAAGGTGTGACCATCAACCGATTTCTGAAATTTCTCACATCACGCTGCGATACTTTGGGGGCTTTTAACTTAGCTCGACCAACCCAAGCTCGACGCGCAGCTACAACGCACCACGCAGATACGCATCCAAGACGGGAAGAGCCCAAATGCACATCGTGCCAGCAGAATCATCATCTGTTTAAGTGTCCTCAATTCATCGCACTCGACATTGCATCTCGACGGGAATTCCTCAAAACAAAGAAGCTTTGTTTCAACTGCCTCAGCCCTGCTCATATGGTGGGCACCTGCACATCGAGGCATACTTGTCGGATCTGCCGCCGCAAGCATCATACTTTGGTTCATGGCTCGGCGCAGCCAACTCAAAATGAACACCACGTTGACACAGCGAGTGTTGACAGCCGTGATCGACCATCAGTCTTACATGCGGGATCTACAATTGGCCACAATCAACCGCTAGCTCGAGAAGGTCATCACTTGGGGAGCGTGCCTCCCGCGGAAAACAACTTTACACATCATACCCTGGAGAATCTTCCTGCTGCAGGTTCTCAGACTCTGTTGCCA
Source organism: Drosophila bocqueti (assembly GCA_018151655.1). Classification (NCBI taxonomy): domain Eukaryota; kingdom Metazoa; phylum Arthropoda; class Insecta; order Diptera; family Drosophilidae; genus Drosophila; species Drosophila bocqueti. Next base: position 214,493 of record JAECXF010000090.1, read on the forward strand.
ACCATCCTTGCTGACGTCATCGACGCCTGGGGAAACACTACAACCTGCAGGCTGCTCCTAGACACTGGATCTACAATAACCTTGGCATCGGAATCATTTGTTCAGCGACTAGGCGTACGGCGAACGCACGCACGGATTTCTATTCTCGGTCTCGCCGCCAACAGCGCGGGCGTTACCCGAGGACGCGCACATATCAAGCTGCGCTCTCGTCATTCGGGCCAAACTGTCGACTTGGTCTCGTTTATTCTCAACTCGCTGACTTCATCACTCCCAGCCCAAGTTATTGACACCTCAACTTCTACGTGGAAGCAAATCTGCGAGCTTCCTTTGGCAGACCCAACGTTCTGCACACCAGGAGCAATCGATGTCATTGTTGGATCGGATCAGCTCTGGTCTCTATACACCGGAGAACGGAAATACTTTGGTAACGATTTTCCTATCGCTCTGAATACTGTTTTTGGTTGGATTATTGCAGGTTCTTACTCGGCCTGCGATGATTACCCCACTACTGCTGTTACTCATCACGCGGACCTAGACACAATGGTTCGCTCATTTATGGAGATGGACAGCATCCAGCCTAACCAGGCTCTGTTGGACGCCAACGATCCCACAGAGCGTAATTTTGCTGCCACCCACAAGCGCTCAACCGACGGGGTCTATGTCGTCGAGTACCCCTTCAAGGAGAAGGCACCACCTATTGGATCGACCTTGCCACAGGCCATTAATCGCCTGTACTCGCTGGAACGGAAATTTCGTCGATCTCCAGAATTGAAGCAGCAGTACGAAGCTTTCCTGGTCGACTACTTGCAACGTGGACATATGGAACAACTGTCATCGGCTCAGGTTGAAGAGTCCCCAGATACTTGCTTCTATTTGCCGCACCACGCTGTCATCAAATTGGACAGCCTGACTACCAAATGTCGGGTAGTTTTCGATGGATCTGGAAAGGACAGCTCTGGAGTATCGCTCAATGACAGACTTCATATTGGCCCACCAATTCAACGCGATCTTGTTGGCGTTTGTCTACGCTTCCGGCAGCACCAATATGTTCTGTGCGCAGATATCGAGAAGATGTTTCGAGGAATTCAAATCTTCAAGCCGCACACCAATTATCAGCGCATTGTGTGGCGCAAGTCTGAGAATGAACCGTCTGGAATTAACCAATAAATTAACTAAACAGTATACACTGGCGGTTTCATTTATAAATAACACGTTTATAATGTTAAGTAAACGATATGATAATGATAATGTAAACTGAATGAATAGTTTATTCTATTAACTTATAAGCAGAAAATTTAATAAATATTTAAAAAAGCTTGCCTTACGAACTAATAGTGGTCGGGGCTGATCAAGAAGACAGATGTATATTTATGTACATATATTTTATGGAGTCGGGGATGCAGCCTTCAGCCTGTTACATACATTTTCGGTTGGTACCAATCTATAATATATTTGTACATAAGGTATCCTTCTAGGATTCAACGTCTCAAAGTACTTTTTGATAGGTGGATCCAATTTATAGCATCTTATACAGATTATATGAAACCCGTACACTACTGTATCGCAGTCTTTTTTCATTAAGGTAAAGTGCAAGGAACAAAGACTTTAACAGTGCTCTTCTAAAAAAAATAGTTCCGCTAAAGTTCATGACAACCACAATCACGATCGAAAATGTCCAAAAAGAGATGAATAACACAGGCCGACAAAATTAGCTCGACCCTCTGACCCAGAAACCAGTATATACTTTTCCGAAGGTTTTCGGTGCGCTGAATCCGAATCCGAGGTCGAAGTTTCCGAATTGGCTCTGATTTTCGAGATATCCTAACCTAAAAGTGGAAAAACAGCGTTTTTTGCCTATATTTGAAGTTATGTAGCATCGAATTTGTTCTTTTACTGAAAATACTAAAAAAGCCATCTTAAAGTATAACCCTTGCCCTTGCCAAATGCTGTTGAGTTTAATTAAATATCTCTTTTTTTCGCTGAGATATCGTACTTTGAAATGGATATTGAGTATTCTTTGTCGAGTGAGCTGTCTGACATTCCCCGCGATTTCGTTTATGTTCGTTTTATGGTCACCATATTGAATTTTTTCCTTACATCTAACATCTAACATCAAATTTCATCACCAAATTTCAGAATTGTATCTCAGTTTGGTAAACAGCGACCCCGAAGACCCCCATATACCTAGTTTTAGCTTGATACAGTAACTTTTTACAAATTTGGTCCGCAATATTGGATCCGCCATCTTGAATTTTAATAATTTGAGTCCGGATTCGTGATTATCGACCCCAAAAACCCCCGAGTAACAGATTTAAGCTGTTTTATGTGCAAAGAAATATGTTTGCTTCATAGGGCCTATCCATAATGTTTTTTTTAGGTAAATTCATTAACATGAAAATTTCAAAGTACGATATCTCTGCGAAAAAAAGAGATATTTAATCAAACTCAACAGCATTGGAAAGGGCAAAGGCTATACTTTACGATGGCTTTAGTATTTTCAAAAAAAGGACATATTCGATGCTACATAACCTCAAATATAGGCAAAAAACGCTGTTTTCGCACGTTTAGGTTAGGATATCTCGGAAACCAGAGCCAATTTGGAAATTTGGACTTCGGATTCGGATTCAGCGCACCGAAAACCTTCGGAAAAGTATATACTGGTTTTTGGGTCAGAGGGTCGAGCTGATTTTGTCGGCCTGTGTTATCGAAACCTGACCCGAAAACGGACGCACAGTGGCGCATTAGATAGTTTTGGGTTGCAAAAACTCTTGAACTAGTTGAGATATTTTCATAATTTTCTTAAATGAAAGGTAAATGTATTACCTTTCCAGAAAGTGGTCATAATATATGGTGTGATAAATAGTAGATTTTAAACTCGCAAATTAATGTTTTTTGAGACAGTTTTCTCTATTTTTAAACTATTTTGGAAAACTCTTTTCGTTTGTTTTATCTGATAATGCTAATATGGTGCATATTTAATGTTTTAAAAACAAAAAAAGAATACATTTTAAAGAAAAAAAATGTTTTTTTTTTTTGTTGACCATATTTTTGACTTATTTTCAATAATTTATGCACTTTTTGTTCAAAATAATCATTCAATTTTACATCATTTAATATTTTTGAAGAATAATTACAAAGTCAGGAATTGAAAAACAAGCCGCCAATACAGGAAAAAATGTATGCCCGCCATACAATTTCGTACTGCGCAGCGACTGTGCTTGTACCAGAATTTGCAAGAAGCCGCCCGTTTTTTACGCTGAGTTGAAAGTATCTTTTGCGTGGGAAGTTCGGGGTGGCAGTTCGGGGCAGCCGATCTTTTTTGAATATGATAAAGAACATATTCAGGAACAACACCTCATACGCCAAACCCATAAGTAGGTGTAAGTTCTATTTTTTAAAAAAGTCTTGTCGTGTTCAAGAATGTATTCGTTTCGAGTTTCAGTTGAAAAAGTCGAGTACACTCGCCTGATGTGTTCTTAGGTGTTGCGACTTCTTGGTAGTCACTTCAAATAAATTACGTTTCAGTTGTTGGGGTTTTTCAGCTGAAGGAATCAGGAAGTGGGCCACTCTTACGTCATGGGTCATGCCTGTGCATAATTAAGAATGCCGCGACACCAAAATTCAGGTGTTCTTAAAATAAGAGAGTGTCTTTGCATATCTACTCCTTACTGAATTTGTTGTTCTTTTTCATCCGATTGTAGCTTATTGTAAAGAAAACTTCAGTTCTTATTTTACGGATTCTCGATGTATATTAGTACCGGATGAAAAATATGTTCGATTCGTTTTTTTTATTAGGAATGACCCTTGCAGGGTATTATAATTTTAGTAAGAGGGTTGCATCGCAGTGAAGCAGACGTTTCCGACCCTATAAAGTATATGTATATATTCTTGATCAGCACGAAACTTGAGACTACAATTGGCTATTTTGTATAATTTCGGTTTTAATTTTATCAAAATCGGACGACTATATCATACAGTGACATAGGAACAATCAGAAAATTTTAAAGAAAAAAATATAACTTTGCCAGTTTTCAACATATTTTTATAAAATTTGAGACATGTCCATTTTGTATTATTCTAGGATTTTTATTTTAATTTGATCAATATTTGACTACTATATCAGGGGTGCCCCAAAAACCACTTCCGCTGCAAAACCCCCGAAAAATAATTCCGAGGTGCAATAGCACTTCCACAAAAATATTTGTTGGGTATTTGAAAGCACACAACTTGACGTCTATTTCGATGCCTAACATCAAAATTTTGAAGTCGGGCAAATTTTTGTTTATTTTCGTACCAACATTTTAAAAATTTTTAAATTTTAAATTAATTAAAAAAATAGTTTAAACAACATTATTTAAAGAATAAAATAATCCAAAACCAACCACTTTACAATAATTTAAATAAAATGTTTGCTTATCAAATACATTTTTTGTGGAAATCAAAACAACTGTGTTTTGCATGGCACCCCTGTATACATATGTACATACATATTTAACGATCGTATGACAGCTATGTATGTATATGTACATATGTACATATGTATGATAGAAAATACAAAACTGTAAATGTAAAACTGTAACTGTAAAATTGTAAATGTAGTTTATTATACGTTTAAACCGAATTTGTTGGTATATAGTAGAATCCGGTTATAACGACATTCAAGGGACCGACGATTTTACGTCGTTATATCCGGAAGTCGCACTAGCCGGGAGGAGCAAAAAAAATTTTTTTTTTTTTTTTGTAAATGGTTGCCATGTTCATAATAACTTTTAAAATAAAACAAATTATTTTTTCAATAAAAACGAAAAATTTAATAAATTCCAAATTAAAATAGATATTTTTTTTTCATAACAAATATAACGGAGAATAGGCTATGAGGTCTGCACACTAGAGCTGAAAAAAACATTGGCGATACAGCGATGTTTTTTCTTAAAAACATCGAAACATCGATGTCGGTGACACCATCGGTTGTAGTTTAAATTTTTTGGCATTATTTCGCTGTATTTTTTCCGGCACGTCGCAATAACCGGTTGAATTGTCAAAAATCGGTCAAAAATCGTCGTTATAAGCGGTTCGTCGCTAAAAGCGGAGGCGTACTAAGCGGAGGCCCTCTCATATAAGTTTGTATGGGGACCAACCAAACCATCAAGTTTTCGTCGCAATAACCGGTCGATCGTTATAACCGGATTTACGTAATTGCTTTAGTTAGGGAAAGTGCCATTTTTGCCATATTTTAGTTTTTACGCTGGGGTTGTGGACACCTTTCATATGAATGGAATGCTAGAAACCTTAGCGAATAGTTTATCAAGTTAAACGTGATATCATAATGAAGAACAAATTTTAAGTTTTAAAATGCCAAGTTTTAAGGGGGTTGTGGACACCTTTGTAGAATGTGCTAAAATTAGGAAAGTATCAAGTTAAACGTAATCAAATGAAGAAACATGGAAGTTTTTTTTTTTTTTAAAAAAAAAATCCTACCCAACGATCATTCCCAATCAGAATCACAATTCGCGCATGTGAAATAGCTGTCACGCATGTCAGCACACTTCAAGTGCACTGGCCGATCACAATCATTGCAGTGAACGGAGTTTTAGGCGGTCAATTTTTTTGGCAACAAACATCAAAGAAAGGAATATAAACACCATTAAAATATATTTACTTATATGTATAGCTGTACTTATAATTCAATCAACGGCGATATTTTAAGATTTGTCAAACAAAAAATTGGGTGTCCACAACCCCCGACATTTAAGTGCCCACAACTTCCTCAAGCAGTCGTTTTAAAATCATATGAAAAAATTTTTTATTGTGAAAATTTTGTCCAAACCCGGTGTGGTATCTTAAACATAACTAAATTTCACGTCAAAAATTCTATTGCACTCACCTTTTTAATTGACACACTTCACACGGTGACACTTTTAAAAACGTGCAATAAAACTTTTGTGATTTTTTTCACGGTGAAAAAATTCATTTTTCCGGGACACAAAGCAGACGCGTCCGTTCCGTTTGGTATAAGGCACAAAACAATCGAGCTTCAGTAGCGCACAAATGACATTTGACAGATCCATTATTTATCTGTCCTGTGTCAAAAGTTACAAGTTTTATAATATTACTCAATTGTAATCATTATTGTTGCTCCTTATTATACTTTATCCTTTTTGTTTCAAGTGGCATGTTTTTTCATTTACAATTTTCCCCCATAATCATCATATATACATACATACGGTCCCTGATAAAAACAAAGTAATATCAACTTTCATTACCTTTCATTGCATTTCTGTTTTACATTAACAATTTTACATTTCCTTTACATGTATGTATGTATCCACTATATAGTTCATACATATGTACATATTACAGTAAAAACAATTTCCATACAATCTCGGAGTATTTTAAAATATGTTGAGAAATAGCGAAGTTTAAATTTGTTCCAATTAGCTTATTGATCGCTTCAATGGAAGGCTAGAAACTATATAATAAGACTTCAGATTTTTATAAAATAAAAATTATAAAATAATCAAAAATGGTCATGTTGAAAACGCTAATTTGAATCATTGTTTTGTTCATATGGCAGCTATGTATACATATAATAATGTACATATGTATGTATTTCGTTCCTGCCCCTTTCGACTTCTGTAAAAATTTCCCTATATAATAACCATGAAAGGTAAAGTTTTCCATCACCTCAGTTTAAAACCGCGGTTTAAGCCTTGACTATCCGCCTGAGTCGAGTCTAAACGGAATGGAGATATGTATGTACATATGTACGTTCCTACAAATGTGTTCATTACATATAAATGTATGTATGTCTTACATGTTTTTTAAGATTTGTGAGACCGTGGCTGTGTCCTGTTCTTAAAGTATTAATTAAAATTTTTTAAATCGGTCAATTCAGGTACGAACAAGGTGCAAGATTTCACCAAGAAATATCAACAATTTTAAAACGATTTGCAGGAAAGAGCCAAGTTAGGTTGATAACTAATTACTGCAGGTCACTCATGCGTAAAAATGATAATTCATCTTATTAACGCAAAAGATCCAGCAAACATTTTTAGTTGATCTATTTTTCTAACAAATACTTTTTTTTTAATTCTTTCTCATATACGAATTTTTACTGTCTTTCTCATTTTAGTGCAAATTTTGATATAAGAAATTAAAAACGGGAGAAAAAATAAGTTTACAAAACTATGGTATTAATAAAAATATATTCCACAATGTCAATTTGTTGTTTAAACTTTGAATTACGCTTTCATTGTCCTCATTCGTTCCCTTTTACACATTGTTACTGTAAAGCGCTCTGAACGATATTTTTTTGTTTGGAGGGGAAAAAATCGTCATAACTTCATAACATTTAGTTTTTTCATGAAATTTGTCTTGTTTTAATTGTAATTGACTAGGCAACAGACGTTTTTCAAATTGGTCAACAACTTTTCGAGCAGAATTTTTGAAAGTGAAGAAGTGCCGAAAAACTGTTTTTTGACCATAAATCAAGATTTTGAGGGTGTTAGAAAAATTTCAAACATGGTTTTGTGTTATATTCGACCTGCTTAACAATCTCTAGGTCACTTCAAAAGTTCATTTACTTTTTCAAAATTTGTTACACCGTGTAATCGATCAAATGGTAATAGATTTTTGATGAGTACTTGATAAATTGTTGATGAAAAATTATTAATAGTTGTTGAATTTGTCACTGAAGACAGCATAGGACATGCCCATATTATCAGTAATTTGTATGGGCTTCCATCAATAATTCATCAGCAACACTGTTGTTGAATTACAGAACTGCAGGGTATATACATATGTACATTATAATATTTATGTTAAATAAACCATACATAATTATTACCGAATAAGTGGTAAACAATATTTATTTCTTTCGAAATTATGAAAATATTCTTTTAAACTCAATTTCATGTAAAAGCAGCAAAAGAACTTTTGGAAAACATCGTTTTTAAACTAAAGTACTAGTTTGCATAATAAATTTCTAACTACCATTAAATTTATTAATAATATTTTTTGCAAGAGTATGAAAATAATTTTTTTTTCACCATCGACAAATCTATGTATGTACATATGTACATATGAATTTTCATATATCCTCGAAAACAACCAAGCCCATGTTTCTTCACATACACTAGAAAAAAACATGCCGATCATTGATTAAATATAAACACAAATTGGGATGAAACTACCACTCTTCGTAAGGCAGAGCGAACCAAGAGCAACACCCGCTAAAATGTCGACAGAACCGGCTAACATGTGGCTGACGTATGTATTTGGCCCAAACACTTGACCAAAACACCAGCAGCTGCGCCAGAAAACGAGGACTTTAGGGGTTGATTTCCTCTGCCTCGCCTCGCAATCGCTAGCCGGCTGTTGTGCGACCGTTGTGCTGACGTCGCTGCTAGCGTTGACGCTTTGCTCTTTGGCTAACTTGCAGCCTTTGTGTTTCAGTTTCAGTTTGAACGTCGCACTCTGAGAACGTGGAAATACGGCTGGCTTCGGTACCCTCTGTCCGCGAACCTACGACAAGTAGAAGCCATTGAAATGCGTGTGAACGTAAAACCCGACCAAATATTCATAGCTTGAGAGTTTTTGCTGTAAGTGGGAAACAGCGCCAGCAACGGGAGTGTGGGAGAGTTAAGATAGTAAAGAAAAGCGCCGCCATGATTACTATAAAATTGCTATAATAACCTCTAGTGAACAAAAGAGAGGAAATGCTACATTAGTATATGTACAGATATGTGGTAAAGAAAATACAAGAAAACGTGAGCACCAAAGTTAAATAAATTCAAAGAAGTTGCCCCTTGCGTTGGGTTTAGTTTTAAAATAAAAATAAATAAAATCGCCAAACCATTAAGGTCTAACCTTGAAAACGATTATACCATACATATGTACATATGTTTAAAAGCAGACAAATATTCTGGAAAATGTAACGCGAAAGTAATTCTGATTCGGAGTGAAAAAGTAAGCAAAATATGTACATAAAGCCATCAATAATTATTTGGTAATTTTACAAAATTCATTGAAAACCATCAAAAAGGCCAAAATTAAAAAATGATGGAATATTTCAAATATACATATTTCCTTAAAGCAAATCCGAAAGTCTTTTTATACCTATGAATATACACATGCAGATGTGCTCACATACGAACATGTTTGAATGTATTACTTATATTTAGCATATGGGACGGTATATATATGTATGTATGTACAAATGTATGTATCCACACCATCGCCGGCTAAACTGAGGTCGGGCCAGCCGAAATTATATCACTGACGAATCTACTTTTAGAAATAGCGCGCAATGTTTTTTTCTGTTTTAAATTCGCATTAAACATGCATATGTATATGTATGTATGTACATGTGTAAAATGTAAGAAAATCAATAAAAATTTGATGGCAATAGGCTCTTCAAAGTACTGAATAGGACAATAGTTAAACACATTTATTCATGAAAGTATGTATATCCATACATACATACATTATAAATGTTTATAATGGTCATCATCTGACTAAAAATATGAATATTAATACATATGTATGTACATATGTATGTAAAATAAACCTAACAAGAAAGGAAGCTAACTTTGGCATGCCGAAGTTTAAATACCCTTGAAGCAAGTAGAAGAAGAAGAAAAAATGTTCCGACTCCGCTTTCTCAGGTACTGACATATGTATGTACATACATATGTAAGATAAATGTTGCGAGTAAAAAATGTTGCGAGCAAAAAATGTTACGAACAAACTGAATGAATTTATGTACATATATGTATATTCCTATGGCAGCTATGTACATATACATATGATAAGTGGTCCGATTTGAATAAAATTAAAAGCGAAATTCTGGAATATTATATGAAAATATATTAAAAATTGGCATAGTTAAAATTATTTTTCTCAAAAATTTCCCATCGTTTTTATGGCATACATATATGTATAGTAGTGAGAGCATATAGAAGACTATCTGCAAAGTTTCATTCAGATATGTAGCTACAAAACTAAGGGGCTAGTTTGCGTAGAAACGGACTGACATGGCTAGATCGACTCGTCTGTTGATACTGATCAAGAATATATGTACATATGTATATACTTTATAGGGTCGGAAATGTCTCCTTCACTGCATTGCAAACTTCTGACTAAAATTATAATACCCCGCAAGGGTATAAAAAGATACGCGGACGGAAGCCATATTCACATTTAAAATTGCCGACTAATTTCGAAGAAAAAAAACTACTTTTAGTCGAGAAAAAGAAAAAGTCTTCTAATTTAGTTACTTACTTATAAATATGCATACCACCATATATCTTTTATATTCGACATTATATTATTTCTTTGTCAATATCCACCCCATCCTTCCTGCATTGGCCGAGAACATCGGTAAAAAAAGAGGAAGATGCTTGAAGTAATTCATGGTTCGTTGATCACTAGGAGAATATCATTAAAGTTCACGTGGGAACATGGGGGTAGTGATGACCAAAGACCACCGAGCCGTGTCCAGAGAGTAAAAATTCCGAACTTAACTTTTGACCCTTAAGCGTATTTGTCCTTTTCTTTAATAAAATTTCGTGCCTCAAATACATAGGTACATACACATACCCATATACAAAATATAGACATACATATGTACATACATATATGTACACGCAAATCCGAAAAGATCATTCTCCTTTACATAACCCAAAAACACAATAAACAAACATATTTATTACTTCAAAATTAATTTCTAGTTAAATTTTAGATATTTAAAATGTTTTCAGGTCTTACCATGGTACATTATAGTTATACATACATACTTTGATATAATTTTATCTAAGTTTTTGCCAATAATATTTTATGATCGTCACAATGTTTTTTCAATCTGTTTATATGTCCTACTAAATTTATTTATGTATGTTTTATTTCCGTTGGTCATGCTAGTGCTAGACGCAAATATTGTGCATATGGCGAGTTTAGCTTTTGAGCTTGCTGACTGTATATTAAAACAAATGAATACATATATGTATGTACATATGCTTGTACTATTACAGGTGTGGCCAAAAGAAAAAATTACTTTGCGCTAGGACACGTCCAAACGAGCTGCGACCTTAGTTGCGTTACAGTGAGACCATGCGCATTACTTATGTATGTACATTGTACATACATACGTACAAAAATATTAAAACGTAATTTAATTATGAAAAAGTGATTTCAATATTGTTCTGCATTTTGTTTAAGTTTGGTAATATTAGCACGCGTTGAATGAATAAAAGCGTCTTGTAAAATGCTTTTCCATTGCCTTTTGTTGGTTCGTTCTATAATTATTGAAAACGATGGGGCTTATCGAGCTTTTCTTTTTATAATAATTGAACGCATGTTTTCCTGTACGGAAAATGGAATTCGACTTTGGATTATTGTAGTTAAATGCACTATTCTGATGATTGAAACTGCATATTGATAAATAACAAAGCCTTCAATCAATTATATTCACATGAAAATGTGTATATTTTATTATACACTTGCAGGGTATTATAATTTTAGTCAGAAGTTTGTAACGCAGTGAAGGAGACATTTCCCACCCTATAAAGTATATACATATGTACATTACATAAATATGTATATGTATTCTTAATTAGCATCAACAGGCGAGTCGATCTAGCCGTGTCCGTCTGTCTTGTCCAGGTATACCCAAAATTGTCCCTCAGTAAAGCTATCTGAATAGTCTTCTATATGCTCTCACTATTATATAAGACGGAACGGGCCGGATCGGACAACTACATATGTACATAAATCTTATAGTTGTATAGGAACGATCGGAAAATTATGAGGAAAAAAATATAACTTAGCCAGATTTCAACATATTTTCATATAATTTGAGACATTGCAAATTTGTATTATTCTAGTATTTTTTTTATTTTATCAAAATCGGAAAACTATAGCATATAGCCATTATATTATATATTATATATTATATATTATATATTATATATTATATATTATATATTATATATTATATATTATATATTATATATTATATATTATATATTATATATTATATATTATATATTATATATTATATATTATATATTATATATTATATATTATATATTATATATTATATATTATATATTATATATTATATATTATATATTATATATTATATATTATATATTATATATTATATATTATATATTATTATATATATTATATTATATATTATTTTTTAATTTCATGCAAATCGGATCATCATATCATAGTTGTCATAGAAATGATCGTTAATTGTAGAGGAAAATGCAAAACTTTGAATTTAAAACTCTAACTGTATCTAAAATTAGACGAACATATTTTTAAAATAGTCAAAGCTCGTTTTTTATAATTTTGAAAATTAAATATAAAGTATGCAAAAAAGTTTTTTATTATCTTCTTTTTATTATCTCACGTGCAATGTTCTTATACGTTCCATATATCATATAACATACATATGTATGTCGATGAGCTTGAAGCTTTACCTGCACTTAATAAATAAAACTGATATTTTAATAAATAAAACTGATATACTTAATTAACATTAAAATCGCGGTATAATATTATTATAAGTATATAAGTATATCTATGTGTATTTTTCATAACTTATGAAGCTAATTTATAATACAATTAAATTTTAACCTTTCCATTGGCAAAGGTCATTTATTAAGTTTTTAAAACCAGGGCACAAATAACAATAAAAATATAATAAGAAACCTTTTATTGAAGTTTTTGTACAACACTTTTGTATTTTTTTATTGGATTTTTGGCCGAACTCGGCATCTCCCTTTTTTTCGCTAATGTACCCCATCAAAAATTGGGAACGATATTAACACAAGAAAACTCCAACAAAATTGGGATGATTCCCAATACAGGGGAAGTTTAAGGTTTTGGAGGATTTTTTTTTTTTATTTTCGTGAAATACGCTTTTCAAATGTTGTGTACTGAGTCAGTACTTGCTTTTTGCTTTTCGATGGATAGTGGCTATATAACTATACAAAATTGACAAACTTAAAGATTGATTATATTCATGACTTTCGGGCTCGGCTTTCGAGCTTTATATCAGCTCTTAATCCTATTTAGGAATGCTTATTTTATTAACCACTATTTGTTAATTCGTGAAAAAGCGGGTAATACTATCGGAGGCTACTACGATTATCCGCTGAATTTGGTTACGATATTTTGTGGGAATATATTTTTAATAATTAAACATTTAAAGCACAGGTTAATGTTAATGCATTACAATGCTTAATGCATTACAATTGTCCTCCACCGAAATTGAATTTATACGTAGATATCACCCCTTATTTCCCTTTTTATCAGGTTTTATATATAGTTTCTTCTATCGTTTTATTGTTTCAGCTCAAGTGATAACGCACAACTACAACGTTAAGGATTAAATAAAATAAAACAAAACATACACCAAAAGAAGCATAATAACCAATTAATATCTAAACTTAACAGCGTTATTCTATTCTTTAAATATTGCATTGGTCAAACTGGCTCTAAAGTTTTCAATCATGGTTCGAAGAATCTCTGAAAATCGCATCTTTAACCCGAAGCGGAAGCCGTCAAAAGCTGATCCATCCTTGGTTATATTGGGATTTACGGCGGTATTGTGTCTGGCGCTTATTCATCAAACCAGTGCTCAAATTGGTAAGTCCCTAGTCCCTAGTATATTCTATAACTAAGCAATCTAATCCGGGTCGAACGCAAATTCCGATAGAATGATAGAAAGATGAATGAATAGATAGAACAACAATATGAACAAGCAGATTCTGTGAAATAAAGTAAAACAAGAAAGGAAGCTAACTTCGGCAAGCCGAAGTTTAAATACCATTTCAGGAACTATTTAAAGTTTTGTATTTTTATTTAAAGTTTACAAAACTTATTTAACATAAGATATATTTTCTGAATGCAGAAAAACTCCATATAAAACAAGAAAGGAAGCTAACTTCGGCATGCCGAAGTTTGAATACCCTTGCAGTAAGTAAAAGAAGAAGAAGAAAAATTGTCTGACTTTCTGCTTTCTCGAGTACTGATACATATAAGGTAAATGTTGCGAGCGAAAAATGTTGCGAGTGAAAAATGTTGCGAGCAAACTAAATGAATTGAGGGCCCGCTATTGCATCCTCGCTTTGATCGGATGCAGATCCACACTTAAAATTTCTTATTAAATTAACAATATCGTAATTAAAAAATGTTAAAAGGTTAATAATAATATTACTATTTTAATTATTCCTCATTTCCAACCCCCAACAAAGAGGTAGAGGTTTCGGCTCATTTTTTTTTTTAGATATAGTCCATAGTTATAGATTACGATTGTTGTAATATCTTTTTATACACTACATTCTTGCATTTGTGATCAGGTGCCAAAATTATTAAGTTCTTAGCTAAACCAACTCTTGAACAGGCTACATAAAGCTGTCTGGGTGCATTAGCCTGTATTTGGCTTGTGCATCCTTCAGTTGATTCTTTCTTATAGTAAGGGAAAATCGACTTCGCTTTTTGTTCTTACAAATTATTTAAGCAGTAAATATTTGAACATTTTGAGAACGTTTTCAAGGCTTGCTTAGCGAGCTTGCATTTAATGCAATTTAAATTTATGTTTTTTATTTTTTAAAATAGGTCGCAGGTGGAATTAGAAAATTAAAATACCCATACGAATCTGAAAATTTTTCTCTGATTAAAAAAAAAAAAAAATTCAAGTCTCTAAGACATGTGGCTTGGCCATGGCTGTGATATATCAGTCAGTCAGTGAGTCAGTGAGGACAAAGCATTTTATATATGTATATAGATTCCTATGGCAGCTATATAATATAGTGGTCCGATTTTGATAAAATTAAAACCGAAATTCTAAAATACTACAAAATGGCCATGTCTGAAATTTCATGAACATATGTTGAAAATTGCCTACGTTATAATTTTCCGATCGTTCCATGGCAGCTATATGATATAGTCGTCCGATCCGGCCCGTTCCGACATATATAGTAGTGAGAGCATATAGAAAGAAGCATATGTGCAAAGTTTCATTCAGATAGCTTCAAAACTGAGGGACTAGTTTGCGTAGAAACGGACGGACAGACAGGCGGACATGGCTAGATCGACTCGGCTGTTGATGCTGATCAAGAATATATGTACATATGTATGTACATATATACTTTATATATTCGATATAGTTGTCCAATCCGGCCCGATCCGTTTTATATAGTAGTGAGAGCATTTAGAAAATTATCTGCAAAGTTTCATTCAGATAGCTTCAAAACCCTTGTAGGGTTTCAGAATTTTAGTCAGAAGTTTGCAATGCAGTGAAGGACACATTTCCGACCCTTTAATGTATATATGTACATATATATTCCTGATCAGCATCAGCCATGTCCGTCTGTCCGTCTACGCAAACTAATTCCTAAGTTTTTAAGCTATCTGAATTAAACTTTGCAAATAGTCTTCTATAAGTAAAAGTCGGAACGTGCCGGATCGGACTACTATTTAAATGTTTTATATAATTCCGTTTTTTTTTTCTTTTCATTTGATCAAATTTGATTAATTCATAATCATCCAATTGTAACCTGCAAGGGTATAAAAACTTCGGCACCCCGCTTCCTTAGCTTCCTTTCTTGTTTTTTTTTTTAATATCCCAATTTTTTACTTATGGTAACTATATGAAACAGTCGTCCAATTTTCATTCTATTTAAATGGAAATTTTAAAATAATACAAAATTGTCATGTTTCGAAGTAAATTAATATAATATAATTAGTATAAAAGTGAACCTTTAACTTCAAACCTTTCGGATATATAATTTTGAGACGACTAATATTTGGAATTAGTTATTCATATTTAAATCAAATGTGTACGCCGTAAAACCAACGAACTTAAACATTTGTTTTCTAATTTAATATGAGCTACTTATACAGACATCGGTAACGTCGGCATTAGGAATAAGGCAAACATTCATGCATATAGGAATTAGACGGGCAGACTAACGGTCGAAGGGGTTTTCTGTGCATAAAAAACCCGAGATGTGGTAGAGCTATTCGCAATTGCAGTCTTACCCGACGTACATTCTCCTTTTCTAGGACAGGGCCAAGGTATTCTAAAGTCAGTACCTACATAATTATGGGAAAACGTTGGTACTAAACGGAATTCCACGAAATCATTTCCCGTGGAGAAAAGCAGAGAAGGGATTTACTTCTCAAAGCTAAAAGATATTGTGTAATGGTGTATAGTGATGTATAGTCAGTCAATTGTCCGACTATGCAGCCTTTACCCTTCACCACAGTCAGAGAAAGTGGCTAATTATATATATATATACTAACATTTGGTAATTATTGCAATGTATTGGTGACAACAGGTTGCAATTTATAATTTGTTTTAAAATTTAAAAAATATTACCTATGTCTTCGTTATCCTTAAAAATATTTTAATAGTACTGATATTTGAATATTATAGTATCCTTGGTATCTGTTATGAGGTGAGCATAACTGTGGCAGTCCCCCAGAGAACGTCATCTTGACCGCGTTGCTCACACACTACTCACCGGCAAAACAAAATAAACGAAAGTTTCAGAAGTCAAGAAGTGAAAATAACAGACAAGTGGTAAATAGAGATCATGACTTGCTTTCTTTGCAACGGTGTTTGTTAGCAAAACTGTAAAACTAAAAGTATAGGAAATGTAAAAAACAGAATTTGTATTGTGTGTATGTATAAATGTTTTATATATGTAATTCCTGTTAGTTTTTCTTTTCATTCATATTCTTCAGATTAGCATCAACAACCGAGGTCGATACACAGTGTAAGATTTTGCCAATCTAAGGGGACCTTATTAAATAACAAATTATTTTATGCTTTAAGCAGCACTTTTGGAGATGTTCAGCTATTACAAATACACGCAGTGAGAATCAGTGGCCAAAGTTTAGTATTTGCATCAGTGGAAGCATCCACAGGTTATAGTCTTCATAATAATTTAACAATTTGTGATTTATTTTCAAAAATAAATTTTTTTTTTTCCATTTAAAACAAAAACTTTGTTCATTGTATTAATTTGGATTAAAACCTATTGATTATAAACTCATACGGTACGCACTTCGACGTGCCGAAGTTAGTTTCCTTCCTAGTTTATCCTGAGTTGTTTTTGTGGTTTGAGTTGCATTTCCGCAGACGCAGCTCAACACAGCTGATACAAATTTATTCTGGTTCAGGAAAGATTCACGGATGTAGTATGTACTAGTACTGGTGTACTCAGTCAGCCATGCTCCGGTAATCGAATTCGGTAAATTTTTACGATTTCGATTTGAAATCGTAAAATCGGTGCTCCGGTTTTCGAAATCGTAAAATTTTTACCGAATTGGAAAACGGGCACCTTTGTCTGCCCGAAATGAAAAGTAAATGCCTTTTTTTATATCAAATCATATCTAATTTACTAAGGGAAAAAAATAGTTTACTCAGTGGTCTATTGATGTTTTTTCCACACCACCACAAGATCATTCTGGCACGTAGTTATTTTATAAAAAATTGATTTCTGACCCCACCTCAAATTTGACAAACCAAATTTTGCCGTCGGCAACAAGCAATCTCGATTTGGCCAAATGTAGAAAGGAGCTTGGTCGAAAGTTATCGCCAGGGTTGCCATACTTTTGGTGGAATGAAACAGCCAGGTAAAAATACTTATAAAATTTAAATGAATTCATTAATAAATTTAAATAAGGGCCATAAATGTTTTTTATAAATATTGCTATTTGTTTTAATTACTTTTATAATGAGAATACAGTAAAAAAGTTATTGAAAACATCGGAGTTAAAACTGTGAAAAATGTGGCAGCCCTTTTGTGTTGGAATCAGCTTAAACAGCTGTTTACTGTTGACCTCAAACAGATGTTTACCGACGATAGCAAAAATTTTACGAAAATCGGAGCACCTAAAATCGAAATCGGAAAAAAATTACGATTATCGGAGCATGCCTGAGTGGCTTTAATCGGCTTCATCTTTTATTGAAATAAGTAAAAACAAGAAAGGAAGCTAACTGCGGTACGCCAAAGTTTGTATACCCTTGCTTACAATTGAATCTTATGAATTCACCAAATTTTATCAAATGAAAAGAAGAGCTAACAGGAATTATATAAAGCATTTATGAATACCAAAAAAATTCGGTTTTACCGTTTACCTATTAAACTAAATTTACAGTTTTACAATTACAGTTTTAGATTCATAGTTTTGTATTTTCTTCAGAATTTTCCGATCGTTCCTATGGCAGCTATGTATGTATATGAAGTAGTCCGATTTTGATAAAATTAAAATAAAATACAGTAGAATCCGGTTATAGCGACGTTCAAGGGACCGACGATTTTACGTCGTTATAGCCGGTAGTCGCATAAACCGGTAGTACTTTGCATACAATACCATTGCATGGGAACCAATAGGCCATCAAATTTTCGTCGGAATAACCGGAAAATCGTTATAACCGGAGTCGAACGGACCCTTACAGGGTTTCATAATTTTAGTCAGAAGTTTGCAATGCAATGAAGGAGACATTTCCGACCCTAATTATCCTAATATAAGGCTATAAAAATGTTTAAAAGAGTGTTCATTTTCATTAGTGTGTTTGCAACAGAGCATATACAGAGTATATCCGGAAAATTTGTTGTCCATTGTTAGGTATTTGAATGTAATATTCAGCCATGCTCCGGTAATCGAATTCGGTCAATTTTTACGATTTCGATTTGAAATCGTAAAATCGGTGCTCCGGTTTTCGAAATCGTAAAATTTTTACCGATTTGGAAAACGGGCACCTTTGCCTGCCCGAAATGAAAAGTAAATGCCTTTTTTTATATCAAATCATATCTTATATACTAAGGGAAAAAAATAGTTTACTAAGTGGTCAATTGATGTTTATTCCACACCACCACAAGATCATTCTGGAACGTAGTTATTTTATACAAAATTTATTTCTGACCCCACCTCAAATTTGACAAACCAAATTTTGCCGTCGGCAACAAGCAATCTCGATTTGACCAAATGTAGAAAAGTACTTGGTCGAAAGTTATCGCCAGGGTTGCCATACTTTTGGTGGAATGAAACAGCCAGGTAAAAATACTTATAAAATTTAAATGAATTCATTAATAAATTTAAATCAGGGCCATAATATTTTTTATATGTAAATATTGCTATTTATTTTAATTTAAATGCCTGATTATATACTTATAATCGTTGATGCATTTTTATTATAATTTCAGATCAAATTATAAGTGAAAAAGAAAGGAAGTCAGTTGTCATACAGTGTCCCGTTAATGAAGACAAATGCGGAAAACTTCATTCACTAAATTGGTTTAAGGGCGATGATCGCATTGCTGCAATGCTTCTGGGTGAAAATAATGCGACAAATGTTAATAAAGATTACGAAGAAAGGTAAGAAAAAAAGCATTATATTATATAAACATTTTTAAAGAATTAACTTGTGTTCGTTCCAGGGTGACTGTCGAGCAAAGTCCATACAGACTTGTTATTAAAGACTTGAAAATAAGTGATGAAGATATTTATCTATGTGATACAACATTCTTTATACCAGAAGAAACATGTGATAACTTCAATGGATATCGAATCGAATTAAGAGTCTTAGGTAAATTAGGCTTATTAATAACGGCTTACCTAACTTGCATG
Source organism: Drosophila bocqueti (assembly GCA_018151655.1). Lineage (NCBI taxonomy): Eukaryota > Metazoa > Arthropoda > Insecta > Diptera > Drosophilidae > Drosophila > Drosophila bocqueti. Next base: position 234,149 of record JAECXF010000090.1, read on the forward strand.
CATCTTTGTATATTTGTATATTTATATGACATTTACCCCAAAGTCGTAATAACTTGAAATCAGAATACAGTAAATAATTCTATTTGCACTAAAATTATTATAATAGTGGCTTGAAAATTCGATCATTTTTATAATATAGTTTGCACTGTAAAATAAATTTTCCAGCCCTCTGGGGTTTAACCATCAAATAAATCTGAGATATACAGAAACTATTATTTATTGCAAAACCATAATAAATTGGAAAATTATCCTATACTCCAGCCGGCAAACGCATCCAATACGCCAAGGGGAGTTAGATCGATTTTTTGTAATATATTAATTAAAAAAAAAAAGAATAATAAATGGTTAATTCACAACTAATTTATATAACATATTATTTATTGCAAAACCATAATAAATTGGAAAATTATTCTATACTCCAGCCGGCAAACGCGTCCAATACACCTAGGGGAGTTAGACAGATTATTTGTAATAAATAAATTAAAAAACAGAATAATAAATTGTTAATTCACAACTAATTTATATAACAGAAAAAGCGAAATTTACTTGCATGCTTACACGTTTTTTTTTTTTAATATGATAACCTTTTCGGCGAATTCAATTGAAATTGTATGTCTCAAATCAGAGAGAAGGAGGAAATTAGAACATGATGTGTAACGTCATACGATTTTTCTGGCTCTGGAGTTGAATCCAAAGCTCTGGAAATATTGTTTAATTACTGGAGATAAGGCGAAAGACCCGGACCGGACCCTATGTAAATTGTTGTTCCAACTTATTTTCCTACTCCTTAAGTTTCCACAATATCATAATGAGATTTTGCATGTGAGAAATTAATAGGTTTTTTTTTTGGAATTCCGGTTTTTAAGGTCAACCTTGACATTATGTGGCAGTCGTTTAAGAACGATGTCGAATGATGTTGGGTGGGCACTAATTTGTATATATTTTTTTTGTTTACGAAAAAATGCTTTCGAAATTCAGATGTATGGTCGTTATGCATCTTGTTATTACAATATCTTGCTAAAATAAAGACACCTCAAATATATGAACTCAAATATTTTTGATATAATGTAAAACATGAAAATATTTGTTTTAGTTTCCGTATTAACATAATGATTTAAGGCAGACTTTGAAATAAATGTGTTTCTATCGAGATGATATCTTTCCCTATAACAATTTTCTTCTCTATCTTTCTTTTACCATCAACATGCTTCAAAACTCATAAAATTAAATACTCCTGATTAATTGTTATTTAAAAATATATTCCACAAATAATATAAAATCGATCGTAAACACCGACACCGACGTACTTGTTTCTACGATTGCTACCTAAAATAACGCTTAAAACCACCCTCTAAAATATAAATTACAAATAACTCTATAATGCATATTTCATTTATTACATTCAATTTTAAACATTATTATGAATTTATCATTATTTATTTTTTAATTAAATGGTGGGCCTCGCATATTCATGTATCTTTATGTTATATCTAACAACTTAGAAAACCTTGGTAAATTATTTTCTAATTTAACTATTTATGGGGGTTGCTTAAGCTCCGAACTTTTTAAAGAATACCCTGGGAAAAGACATTAATTTATAGTTGTAACTAAGTATTTACCTTTTAATTAATATCGGTTGTGTTTTAATGATTTAACCCATGAGGCGTTATACTATTTTATAAAGATTAAACAAATTAATTTTTAATTTTTTTAACCTACGTGTGTATGTTTTTGGAAATATAATCCAGTTAAGTTATTAAAAATGTAAACTACAAATTTTTACCTTTTTGAAAATTTACCGGACAACACACTCACAAAACACATAAAACGACAAAAACGTCGCTTGTATATCGGAATTCAATACACATACGTAATAGTGCCACCCACTGAGGTTGTTATTTTGGATGCAAAAGGCGATCGCATTGAGAACGGCTCCACAGTCGGACCGATGCAGGAACGGCAGTCACTGAAAGCAACATGCACTGTGAAAAACACACGGCCCCAGCCGGAAGTTGGATGGTTCCGTGGACAGAAGAGACTGACAACTTGTGAGTATATTCTTGATAACATTGATAACATTATACAAATTTTAAATATTTCATAATACAGTTTTTTTATATTCCATATTAGGAGGCGGAAAAAACATTTAAATGCATGTTAGCCATGTACATTTAATGGGAACTTCGAGTGTTCTTCTTTTATAAATCATTCAACACACTGGAGTACCAATTTTTTATTTAAATTATGCTGAGGACCGTTTTAAATGTTAATACCCATTTCTGAACAGCAAATTAACATAATCCAAGTCTTCAGTGTCCCATACATTACAAATAGAAAACCCAATGAAACGTTTTTTTTTTTTCTTGAAAAGAGGAGACTTGTGTTTTTAAATTTGTCAGAAAAAAATTCCTTCAGGTTTTAAGAACATTTGTTTTTCAGTAAATCCAAAAAGCATAAATGCGGTTTCTTTTGACTCTTTGAAATCTCATACTGTTGTTAGAAAGTCGAAGCATAATACCTCTGCTTAACTTTTTTATGATGCTATTCATCAAAACAATGAAAAATAGTGCATGCGCGGGTTTGATCAATTGGAACATTTCTTAATGTAATTACATATGTTGATAAAATCATTTTTAAGAACTCTTTAGCTTTTGGCAGCGGTTGTTTTTTCCAGACAATAGCCCATATTGTGATCAAACTTACGATTGGTAAAGTTAAATGTTGATGTATTTTAATATCACCAGCTTATTATTAAAAGTATATATTAATTTCTAATATAGTTTTTAATAAGCGTTTTTTTTATTATTTTCTACAACTCCACCAGATTCTCCTACCCATGATTTAATTGACGGACTTTACACTTCAACACTCGAGTTGGATTGGACATTATCGCGAGATAATCTTGCTCAAGATATAGAATGCCGCGTAAAATCTGCAGCCATATCAAATACGATTATTTCAAGTTTTAGCGTGGATTTGCAAGGTATCGGACTAATACATACTAAATAATCCTAATAAAGATTTTAATAAAATCCATGTCTTTCGAAAATTCTAAATGTCCATTTAAGTTAAAACAAATTACGACCATGACACGAAAAGTACGAATTCTCGTACAACACCAACAGTTAGTCACAAAAATGCATCGATTCAAATTGTTGCGTAAAACCAACAGTTTTACGTTTATAATTTTCGTTTATCGCAACATTTTAAAAACTTTTGTATAGGCCAAAAGGTTATTTAAAAAAAAATTAAAATTTTATGAAATACATAAAATTTAATAAATTACTAATTGTTACTAATTTTTAATCAACAGTGCGTCCAACGAGTATTGAGATTAATGGAGTGAAACATCATACCGTGCAGGGCAGCAAAGTTGTTTTGACATGTGATGTGAGTATAAGTTCATTTAGTAAATTATACATATCAGACAATATCTTAAATCGGGTACTGCAGGTTCGGGTTCAAAATTTGACTTTTTATACCCTTGCAGGATGTTATTATTTTAGTCAAAAGTTTGCAACGCAGTGAAGGTGACATTTTTGACCCTATAAAGTATATACATACATATATTCTTGATCAGCATCAACAGCCGAGTCGATCTAGCCCTGTCCGTCTGTCAGTCTGTCCTTTTCTACGCAAACTAGTCCCTAAGTTTTGAAGCTATATGAATGAAACTTTGCAGATAGTCTTCTATATACTCTGACTACTATAAAAGTCAGAACGGCCCGGATGGGACAGACAACTTTATCATTTAGCTGTCATAGGAACAATAGGAAATTTTGAGGAAAAAATTATAACTTAGCCAGTTTTCAACATATTTTCATATAATTTGAGATATTGTCATTTTGTTTTATTTTTATTAAGATCGGACTACTATATCATATAGCTGTCAAAGGAAGATCGGGAAGTTTTGAAAAAACAATTTTAACTCTGCCAATTTTCAATGTATTTTCATATAATTTGGGACATGGTAACGTTGTATTGTTTTAGAATTTCGGTTTTAATTCGATCAAGATCGGACTATTATATCATATAGGTGCCATAGGAACAATCGGTCAATTTTTAGGAAAAAATTAGAACTTTTTCAAATTTTTCACATATTTTCATAAACTTTTGTATAAATCTTGAATTTCGGTTTTAATTTTATCAAAATTGGACTACTGTATTATATATGTATCTGGATACATTAGCTTCCATTCTTGTTTAGTAATTGTCGTGGGTCGGGGCGACCAATTTTTCGATAAAAATTCAAAGTCTATAACACATAGCAGTACTTTTTACCATATTTTTATTATTGGATGGAAGGCCTTTGGCCAAACATGCTAAGTATAAGATATTACACAAGATACACAAGATATGGGCTGATTGAAAAATTGAACTGTTTAAAATGTAAAGTATTAGTACCCGCTACTTAAAAAGTACACCTAAGAACAACCGTTCTCAACGACCTCAATCTTAGTATTTTCGATCTCATTCGGCCATTCCCGTCTATTCGTCTTCCAGTCTACCAGTCTACCTGAAAAAAACTCTTCAGATAGTCTTCTTGCTATTGCAGATTGTGTATATGTCAGAACGTATGATCGGAAAAATAAAATTAAACCATCGTTTTAACATACTATCATTTGGTCTGGTGTATGACTCCCCCATTCTAATTCCTATTAAAATCTCTTAAAGAGGCAAATACTGGTTTAGCTACTTTATTGTCATAATTTTAAAGTTTTTTTTTTATAAATAATAAATGTGGGTATGAAAATCGTCCACTATGATTAAAAGGTAAACGTTTTTAATTACATAATTATTTATTTTATAGATTCACGGGGCTCGCCCAGCTGTTAACCTTACTTGGTATAATTCAACATCAATAATAAGTGCTGATGAAAACGACCTAACGGAGATTAGAATAAAAGCGGTAACTATTTTAAACTAATGCATATTATCAATAAGACTTTCAAATCTTTCGTTCAATAGTTTGAAAAGAATGATGGAACCTATCACACCCAATCCGAATTAATCTTTAATGCCACACGATTTGAAAATGACCGTGTTTTTCGGTGCGAGGCGGAAAATATTGTATTACAAATTAATCGAGAGAAACCAATCTCATCCGCCCTAACTTTAGAAGTCTTATGTAAGTATATATTTTATTATAAATTAAATCATAAAATCTTGAACACTAAATGGTTAACATAAAAAAACTTATATTTACGTATGTTGTAAATGTGTTTAAATGTTTATAGCTTGGGATTGGTTGCAAGGCTATCAAGACCTCGGCTTATCGTCCTAGTTACAGTCAAGTTTCAGTCAAGGAAACTGTCATACAATCACACATGTAACCCACGAAAGTTGCTTGATTTAGTCCATACTACATTCCTTGACCACTAATGTAAACACTGGATTTTTAACCCAATTTTTTTCCCCGAACGTCTGATCGGATGTGTATTTTTTAGAGCAGCTTAATATAATATATAAAGCTATTTAACCGCTCCTTTGTATACCCTTGTAGGGTATTATAATTTTAGTCAAAAGTTTGCAATTCAGTGAAGGAGACATTTCCGACAATATAATGTATATATATTCTTTATCAGCATAGCCGATGTGTATATGCATTTACCTATTCAAATTATATTTTCAGTTTTACAGTTACAGTTGTACATACCCTCTACATTTAGCAATCGTTCCAATGGCAGATATATTATATCTAGTCGTCCCATCTAAATAGCTCAAAAGCTGAGAGACTTGTTCGCATAGCAACAGGGACAGGCAAACAGACGGACATGGCTAGAAGAGAATATCTTATGTCTGTTATTGCAATGAACGTACATTGTTGGATTTTTGTAATTGGAAATGTATTATATATGGAACTCGAACATAGCTTCTCGAACATAGCTTCCCTCCTGGTTTATTCTCAATGTCTCCTTAACAATCTTGTTTGATTTGTGAATTCGTTGAGAATTAGTGCTATTGTGTATATTTATTGCCATTCTATTTTATTCTTCATAGATCCCCCAGTTGTGAAGGTTAGTCCACCTGATATGGTTACCAATACAAGTGAAATAGTTCTACTGAATTGTGAATATGTTGCCAATCCTGCATCTTTAATCCAAGTTGATTGGTAAGAACAATTGTCGGAATTATATGATATTATATGATCACTTGTTTCTTACACCCTGGAGGGGTATTATAACTTTAGTCAAATGTTTGCAGCACATTGAAGGGGTAATTTACCACCCTATAAAGTAAATAAATTCTACTGCGTTGCAAACGTCTGAGAAAACTTATAATATCTGTTGCAAGGGTATAAGAAATCTCACGTCGTTAAAATGTAAATGCTTATGATTTTGAAAGTATTATATTTGTATTAAAATAACCGACCTGTTTTACATAAAGGTATCGCAATGATGATCTTATCAATGTAAACGACACGGATCACTATCAGGGTGGCAATTCAGAAAACGTGGCTCTAGTCATTAAATCGACAGATAAAGATGACATCGGAAATTATTCGTGTCAATTATCAAATACTATTGGAAAAGGAATTTCTGAAGAAAAAATTAATCTTAACGTTCAGTGTAAGATAAAATAAACACATAGCAAACAATTTTAAGCGAAACTAACTTTGGGTTATCTCGTACTTAATTTAGTTGTTCCGACTGTAGAGGTGGAAATGATACCAGCAGGTCCAGTTAAAGAAAGCGATGAATCAAATGTCACTCTTTACTGCAATATATTGGATGCAAATCCCTCTGTTCTCACCAAAGTGAGGTGGTACGCAAACTCAACCTTGCTTAAGGAGCTTCCAGACTGCGAAGAAACTAGGGTAAGGCGTTGAAATTAATCTATTCTATACACATTTCAATTCTAAAATAATTATTTTATTTTTAGGAGGATCTCTGTCACATAGATCCAAGTAAATTATTATTGGAAAGTATTGGGCGCGGATTCTTCTATAACTATTCTTGTGAGGGATTTAATGCTGCTGGTTGGGGTCCTCGCAGTGAAGACAAAGAACTTATTGTATGTTATAATTTAAATGAAACTAATGTATTATCATTTCCTTCCCTAACCCTAAAAAAATTTGTTTGTTTTATTTTCAGGTACACTACGAACCTGGGCCCGCTACCATAACCCATTTTCCTTTGATAGCTGTTAAAAAAAAAAGTGTAATTTTCTCATGCTCCGTCGATGATCCTGGATATCCAGACTCGAATAGGTTTGTAACGCAACAAGCCAAACACATTCAAAAAATCACCAATACACCATATCCACCACAAATTGATTTTCATACCGTCCAAGCATTGCAACCACAGGAAGCCGACATTGCTTTGGAAGCGTTGATGCTGCAAAAGCAAGAAGAACGGCTTCACTCTAATGCTCCTTCCCATCAAGTTCAAGAAATCAAAGAAACACATGCACTAATTGATTTACATTTGAATCAATCCCTTTGTACATTACTCACGCTCACAACGTACACGTCACAATCGCAAATTTTAACCCTTTACTCAGACGTACAAAAAAACTCCATTTCAAATGCCTCTGCCTTGTCATTTTCATTATACCGCAAAATGGGCAAATTTTTCTTTGATGCTCAAATGGTTTCAAAACCCAACAGATATCGTTGGCTTCGTGGAGGTCGGGGTCCTCTACAGGACATAGTAACCAAGGACTGGACAGTGGAGCCAGTTGGCCTAGACAGTCGGACCAATTATTCATGCTACGCATATAACGAGGGGGGTAAGGGCTTAATGGCTACGGTCAATTTGCAGGTCCACGCACCTCCATTTTTCATAAAGAACCTCGCACCGTACACTGGCATCCTGCATACCTCGTCTAATGCCACTTTAACATGTCGGATCGAGTGCGTTCCCCGTTGTGACATACACTGGCAAAAAGATGGTGTGCAAATTGAGAAAAATAATAGCCGGTACTTCGTTAAAGAAAAGTATATGGAGGCATCTCCCGCTACAGGCGATTTTGAAAGCATTTTATCCGTTTTGGTAAGTATGGCAAGTCCATTTTTTTTATATTTATATTTTTACATTATACAATTTTATAAAGTGAAAGACAAGTGTTGTATTCCATATAAATATCATTTTTTGTAGGTTTGGGGAGTTATTTCATTTTTGAAATTGGGGAGTTATTTCATAATGAAATAAGTCCCCAACATTTTTAGTGTTTTCTTGAGACTTATAACATTACAGTTTTTTGGGGACTTATTTCATTTTTTTTTTGGACTTATTTCATTTTTACATGTGTCATTTTTTTAACCCTCTACCGCATACAGAGCCATATATGGTTTCTCACTTTCAATAATTTTTTTTGGTGATAAAACGGTACATACGCTCATTTATTGTTAACAGTTATTCTTCTTTGCACTTTTTTCTATTGGAATTCGATGTGCAGAACTTTTTTATGTTGTCTTCTCTCGCGTTTTAATCAGTTTTGTGCAAGCACCTCAAGCAGACGAACGAAATTGAACATTGCTGTATTTAAAAATGAATTTACTCTATTAAAAAAACACCATTAGCGCTTGAAACTATTTTTTTTTCGAAAAGAATATAAAGTTGTCTATAATAATTAATATAATTTGACTATTCGGTAAGCAAATATAAGTACTATTTTTTGCAATAAACTGCTGACGCCATATATGGCTTCATTTTTTTTCCCCCAAACTATGGCAAAAAAAAAAAAATCCAAATATATGTTATTTTCACCTAAATAAAACAATATTTACAAAAAAAAATTGTTTTCCTTCAATATTTCTATGCTCATGCAGTAGAGGGTTAAGATTGGGAAGTTATTTCATTATGAAAATTCATTATGAAATAACTCCCCAACGTTTGGAGAATTATTTCACTTTTCGTTTGGGGACTTATTTCACAGAACCAGACAAACAGCAGGGATTTTGCTTTCAAAATAAATCAATTGATATATTTTGAAAGCTAACTATGTATGGAGGGGAAATTAAAGGAAAAGACATTTTCTCGAGTTGAACGAGTTTCTTCTAGTGAAGATAAAGTGGCTTTAATAAAATCAGTTGAGGCGCAGTTTTAAGAAAACCGGAGGAAATAAAATCGAAATCGAAAGATTTTGGCCAAATCGAAATCGGAAAAAAATTACGATTACCGGAGCATGCCTGACAATGTTTATTGTACATACAAAAAACATACTTTTATATTCCAGTTAACGAACCTTTCTTTATAGCACTTCAATATGCCAAATTGGCCACGGAACAAATTCGATATCAACGCCGACAATGCGTACTACTCATGTACCTCAACACCAAACACTGTGGGAGCTGGTATCAAGAGTGCGACATATTTCAGTATTGAGTGTGAGTGAAAATAAAACCTTTTGCAGCGTTATCTAAACTAAATTTAGCAAATTTCAACAGATTCACCAGATAATACGACCGTCTCAGAAAACATTACCTTCGTGCAGGAAGACACCGTACCAGGACGGGTTATATGCAAATCACGGGCTAATCCAGGTGCGTTTTTCAGGCCGTAATTTTTTTTATATATGTATATATTTATATAACTTATTCATACCCACAGAGCCATCGTATGAGTGGTTTTTCAAAAACGAAACAATAGCCACTGGAAATGCCTTAATTATTAACACCGCCATGAAACGAACTGATAATGGCACTTATACCTGCTTAGCTTACAACAAGCATGGCAGTAGCAGAGCCGAAACAGTGATAATAGTGCAGTGTAAGTAAATCATCAGAATACCATAATATATTACTTATGTATATGTACACAAAATTATTTTAAAGTTACTCCGCACTGCGAAATTGAAAGACGAGAAATTGATGGACAGGACACTTTGATTTGCACTGCATTCGGAAACCCCGTGGAGGTAAATGATTTATTTATTTATTAAATATGAAATATGCAGCATGCAATTTGCATGATTAACATTGTAATTTAATTCTTTTAATATAAATGATGTGTATTATATAATATGAAACCAATGAATGAAGATAAATGTAGGACTTTCAGAACACGGAATACTTTAAATACATTTATTTCCTTCAACTGTTTAACCCTCTCAGCCCACAATTAAAATTAGCCGGGATAAAAATATTTTTCCAACGGATATGTATTTGCCGTTATTCAAATATGAACTGACGAAAATTTCAAAGTCCTTGGTGTCCTGGTTCGATAGTTACAGGATGTTGCCTATAGGCAACATTGGGCAGTTAAAAAATTTTGTTTTACTAATTTATTTATTCATATTATTATGCTTTATACTTCATTTTATATATTATCAAGTATGGTAAGATAAAAAGCAGTTCTTTTGTGGGTTTCAGCATAAATAAACTTTGCATTTGCTGCACTTAGAACGTGGAAAACCAGTAAGGCATTGACGGCATCTGCCTTTTGCTCACCATTCTACCCAGTGGCTTAAATTGTCCAATTGCATGGTCTTTGTAGGTTGTGGAACATATTCTCTTTTGCGCGAGCTTGAATATCATATATTATTCCAGATACACCAGCTCTAGTAAACATTTTGAATCCCCACTTGTTAGGCTTGTTCGGCAGATATTGCTTCAGACCGTGCTGACCTGAAAAATATATTTTTATAATAATAGGTATATATTTTTATAATCTACCGAACATTTTTACACATTAAAAATAACATTTAAATGCAAATTTACAAAAGAAAATAAAGAAGTGTAAATTGACAAATTTTCAAACAATGGCCCATTGTTGCCTATAGGCAACTGCAACTTTACAAAATTCTTATAGACAAACTGTTCACTTAAAAAAAATTTTTTGTTTGGTTAATCATTTACTTACCTTTAAGTATTTATATTTTCCACCTTGTTTTGCAATACAACAAATATTTTTTTGCTTTTAATTTTTGTTTTTTTCACCATCATTTTTCCCGCGAAAAAAAATGTTTCATAGAACTGCACAAAAAACGTCTTCTAAATAAACACGTGCGCAGCTTACAAGTAACTTATTAGTTATTTTGGATGCAGAAAACATTAAGCAAGATGTTAAAAAAAGCGCTAAGCAAAAAAATTTAAATTTCAGGTAACTGGGGCTTATTTGTAAAATTTTGCCTATAGGCAACAAAAGGGATGAGAGGGTTAAGAACACTTGGTAGAGTTTTATTGAGATAGATAGATAATTGTATAGGTCAGAAATTACTTACTTTCTGCGTTGTAAATTTAGATAGAATTTACTCCACTCAACTTGGCGTGGCTCGCCTTGGTTGCGTTGGCTTTGGGTTGTCCTTTAGTTGGTGCGTTTGAGTGGTCGTTGCTGCATTTCCCTCGAACTCGACGGAACTAACTTTTGATAGTCTGAGCGCAATAACTTGTGTCGGGTTCCATTGAAACCATATAATGTGTTATCGGTGCAAGAATGATTACAATTCAATTAATTAAAACTGGATTTCCAATGTTATGTATATCTCATGCTTTTAATAAATAATCTTAAAAACAATTATATTTGATTGTTATTAAAAATGTATAACATTTATTTAACAGGCTGACTTTTCATGGTCAATAAAAGCTGAAAATGAAACAGTTGAACTCTTGGGAAGTGGAGATAAAATAGATTCTTTGGAAAAGAGTTATTACATATTACAAGAGGGCTATGCAATTGCCAGGACCTACAGATGTGTAGCCAACAATACGGTTGGTTCAGGATCATTCTGTGAATTTGAAGTAGCTGGTAAGTAAATATTTCTACGAGTTTCTCCATTAAATTTATATTGGGGGTATATAAGTCTCGTTGCTTTTGCATATCACAATTTCAATATTTATCTATATTTTACTCGTTTATTAAAAGCATTATAATTTGGAGAGTTTAGAGTCTAACCATGGAGTGCTTATTTAGTTTTTTTTTGCTCCCTTATGCAGGAAGTTTGAGTTTCGTATTCTTTTGTTAATAAAAGAAAATCTGTGTTGTTATTTCCTGCCCAATTCGGCAATCATCCTCTTGTGCTTAAGTATTATGATATTATACGAGGTGTGACAATTAAGTAATGAGACTGATTTTATTGCTGCGATTGTGGTAACCCTGCGACCTTGAAATTCACTCTCCCTTCTTTCGGCATCCTTCCTCTCTCCATTGATATATTTGCCATCGCTCTAGCTTTCTTAGTTCACCTGCTGTGTCGTGATGAGTAAACGTGTCTTCGTGGAGCTCGTCACGAAAATGGAAAAGCGAAATCAAGAGCAACGCGTCGCGATACTGTTTTGTGCCAAATCGGGTGAAACAGCTTCGGAAACTTACGAAAAAATTTTAAAAGTTCATGGTGATAGTGCTCTCAGTCATGCACAGGTGTTTCGATGGCATACAAAATTTAAAGAAGGGTGTGATAGCGTGGAAGACGAGCAGCGGAGCGGGAGACCAGTCGAGGTGCGGACTGACACGAATTCGCAGGTTGTGAGCGCTCTAATCTGTGAAGATCAATCTTTAACAGTTCAAATCAAATCAACTATCGCCAAATATTGGAAAGATTGCGGAAACGAGTCAACAGGGTGCGTCTAGACATCGCTCTTAACTGGATCCTTCATCACAACAACGCGCCGTGTCACACCGCCCTCAGCGTGTCCCAGTATTCGCCCTATTCGCCCGATATGTCACCCTGTGACTTTTTTTGTTTCCTAAAACCAAATTGGTGGTCAAAGGAACGCATTTTGATTCGATTAAAGACATCCAGGCGGCCGTGACGAGCGTTTTCGTGGACATCCCAGTCGAAGAGTTCCAGAAAAGTTTTGAAGCATGGAAAATGCGCTTGAAATCTGTGCAGCTGCCCAAGGGGACTACGTTGAAGGGGATGGGAGAGTTGAAAAATAATATTGAAATATACGGATTTTATAATATCAGTCTCATTACTTAATTGTCAAACCTCGTATATATATGATGGTTTAGAAAAAGATACATTCAGATATTGCTAACGGAGATAAGGTTCCCGGTTCTTCTTATCTCATGCAATCAGAGTAAGTTTGTTTTTAAATTTCACTATCCATCTACCCAAATCATTGCAAACATATATTTAATTGACGCTGTTTGTCTGAAGTACATACATAATATGTATACTATACATAATATGGACATGCTCTGACAATTTGAGTACAGTCAGATGATTAGCCTGCACGTTCTTAGAACCTCAAATCGTTTTATCTTCATCTCTCTAGTACTCTAATCTTATCTTTAATCTGGATCATCATTAACAGCCGAGTCGATCTAGCATAGTCCGTATGCCCGGGAGCGAAAACCACAGCAGTCCATGTTTAGACGCCACAAGGCGCAAACAAAGTCTCACTGGCAAAAAATATATTTGGAAGAGTGGGAGTGTACGAAGTTGAACATTTCTTTATTGAAAAAATATTCAGGCACGCTCTGGTAATCGAATTCGTAAAACTTTTACGATTTCAATTTAAAATCGTAAAATCGGTGCTCCGGTTTTCGGAATCGTAAAATTTGGACCGATTTGGAAAACGGGAACCTTTGTCCGGACGAAAAGAAAAGTAAATGCCTTTTTTTATATCAAATCATATCTTATTTACTAAGGGAAAAAATAGTTTCCTCAGTGGTCTATTGATGTTTATTCCACACCACAACAAGATCATTATGGCACGTATGTAGTTATTTTATAAAAAAAAATATTATTTCTGACCCCACCTCAAATTTGGCAAACCAAATTTTGCCGTCGTCAACAAGAAATTTCGATTTGGCCAGATGCCAATAATTAACTCGCCGGTGAAACGAAACAGTAGGGTAAATTTCCTTATAAAAATATAAAAGGATTCATCAATAAATTTAAAGGAGGGCCACAAGTCTTGTTTATAAATAATGATATTTAGTTTAATTACTTTTATGGTGAGAATACAGTAAAAAGTTATTGAAAACATCAGAATTAAGACTGTGAAAAATGTGACAGCCCTTTTGTGTGCAAATCAGATTAAACAGCTGTTTACTGTTGAATGCAAACAGCTGTTTACCGACGATAGCAAACATTTTACGAAAACCTGAGGAAATAAAATCGAAATCGAAAGCTTTTGGCCAACTCTAAATCGGAAGAAAATTACGATTACCGGAGCATGCCTGATTGCAAATAGTCTTTTTTTAATAGTTACTTATTATTTTGATATTCTTTTTGGATCGTTTTTATCGAAAACCGCTTAAGACTTCACACTTAGATTTTTTTACAAGGATGTCGAAATAGTACACTGAAAAAAAGTAGTGTTGTGATCAACAAGATTCCTTCCAACTGGGTGGGCTGAAACCAACAAGTAAAACATTATTATAATCTGAATATTGGCTATTGCACCAACCAGGATATTAAAAAATAATGGAAAATCAATAATAAATTTTTACTCAACTTAAAATTTTTTATTTTTTAAGTGCACTTATTATGCTGTTAAGGCAAAGGAGATTGGTCAAGTGGTTTTCGAGGAATTTTGTGGACCAGTCGGATAAACGCAAAATAAATAAAAGAATAAGAAAGGAATCTAACTTCGGCACGCCAAAGTTTGAATACCCTTGCAGCTTACAATTGGAATAAAATCATGAAAAAAATCACTTTATTAATTACACAGGCCGACAAAATAAGCTCGACCCTCTGACCCAGAAACCAGTATATACTTTTCCGAAGGGTTTTGGTGCGCTGAATCCGAATCCGAGGTCGATGCTACATAACCTCAAATATTGGCAAAAACGCTGTTTTTGAACTTTTAGGTGAGGATATCTCGGAAACCAGAGCCAATTCGGAAATTTCGACCTCGGATTCGGATTCAGCGCACCAAAAACCTTCGGAAAAGTATATACTGGTTTCTGGGTCAAAATTTTGTCGGCCTGTGTTATTATTTTAAACAATAATATCGTTCAGAAATTTTTGTTTGCTTGTTATGAGTTGAATAAATTACTTATTTTACATATTTAAGTTATTTAATTCATTAATCTACAAAGTTTTTACACATTTAACACTTCCATTGCCAAATTTGATCAAATGAAGAGAAAAACTAGCAGGAATTATATACAGCATTTTAATATTCCAAAAAATTTGGTTTTAACGTTTACCTATTAAACTACTTTTACAGTTTTACAGTTACAGTTTTAGATTCTGTATTTTCTTCTGCATTTGACGATCGTATGACCGGCACATACATGATATAGAATTTTATAGAAATAATTCTAGACCAATAACTCTAGAATAATACACAATGGCCATGTTTCAAATTATATAAATATATATTGAAAACTGGCTAAGTTATACTTTTTTTCCCTTAAAAATTTCCGATTGTTCCCATGGCAGCTATATGATATAGTCGTCGGATTCGGCTCGTTTCGACTTTAGTAGTGACAGCATAAAAAGACTATGTGCAATGTTTCATTCATATAGCTTCCAAACTGTGGGACTAGTAGAAACTAGTAGGACTAGTAGGTCGCGTAGAAACGGACGGGCAGACGGACAGACGGACATGGCTAGATCGACTTGGCTGCTGATGCTGATCAAGGATATATGTATTATATGGTCGAAAATGTCTCCTTCACTGCGTTTCTTCTGACAAAAATTATAATACCCTGCAAGGGTATAATAAAGCCAACTGTGCGATAACTTTTAACCACATGTCATATAATATTAATATTGTGTGCAAATTGTACACCTATCAAAGCTGTTATAGAAGTTTAAATTATGTATACCCTACGAAAAATATAATATTATTTTTTTTAATTAATAAATTAAGCCTACCAAATAACGTTTCCCTTTCCTTATATAAGAGGAATAATTTTCAAAATTCTAGAAATGGTTTCTTAGTTTAAGTTTGTAAAGTATTTTATTTTCGTAAAATATAGAAACATATTTGTGGGGCACACAAAACAATCGTTTTCCCTCCATATTCATAATAGTCATTAGTCCTTAGTTTTTAATATCTCACTGCTACTGATGCAAACAACTTTTAAATTGGTCTATAAAATTATTGCTTGATATATTCCGCGGTTCTGTCTATTGTTTTATAATTTCATGTATTAATTTTTTCAATTATTTTAACAGCTTCTATCGCGCTTTTAATTTGGTGGCAAGGTAAACGCCAATCATGAATAAAATCACTTTATTAATTATTATTTTAAACAATAATATCGTTCAGAAATTGTTGTTTGCTTGTTATGAGTTGAATAAATTACTTATTTTACATATTTAAGTTATTTAATTCATTAATCCAAAAAGTTTTTACACATTAAACACTTTTCCATTGCCTGTCTTTGTCTTAGATTTCATTCGACGAAAACTGTTGTTCTTTTCTAACTTGTTTAACCGGATTTCAGACCACTTAAAACTAAACTTGTCAAAAACATTTTAAAATAATAAAAGCACATCTGCTGTCTACCCCTTAACTGACAGTAATAGACGAGTACACTAACCATCTTGTTTTATACATACATTCATATTGTACGTTTTATTACTTTCATGCTTTCGTGCATTAAAAAGTGCGTCCAAGAAGTAAGTAACTAAAACTAATAATGCTTATAATGCATGCTTTTTTTTGTATAGCCAATACTGAGGCATTTATAAAGATTTTTTCTTCGAAAATTATGGCTTCAACCAGAGACCAAAATCATTATAAGTTATATTATAAAAAAGAAATAGTACCTAATAATAGTACCTAATAATATTAATATTTTTTCTATTACCATTAATTATCTTAAGTTTGTGTAAAAGCCTAAAAATTATTTTTGATACAAGAAAAATAACATTACAATATATTGATTATTAGTGATTTTTATTTTTTTCTAAAAATAAAACTCAGCAGTGATTCGAGGGTTTTTTGACTTTTACCAATAGCAGGGTCCGTAATCATTATAAGCTTTATTATAAAAATCAAATGATAATGATTATATTTCATTAGCTTTGATGAAAATAAAAAACGTTCAAAAATAATGATTATTCATGATTTTTTTTTTTTTTTTATCAAAATAAAACTCAAAACCAAATTACGCGTTCCGTGTAAGGCTTTTTACCAATATTATTTCATATTCTTGTATAAGGACCGCTAAGCTACCCCTCAGTACCATTTTTTATAATTATCGCGGCGGGGTAATAGCTTTAGGACAAAAAATGTCTGATGTGTCAATCAGCTGAAGTTTTCGGTGAGTATGGGGCAAGAGGAAGTAGAAAATGCATACATTGACCTTGTAAGCGTCGCTAAAATCCCGTTGCGTTGTTTTTTTTCGCATTTGCGTCTTCTATAAATGTTGAGCGAAACATATTGACAGTGAAAAATGTTGCGCAACAACTAAATGTTGCTAGCAATAAAGCTTTCAAAATAAATTAATTGATATATGTACATTAGGGCGGGTCGATTTAAAAATCGCATATGCGGCACGGAAATTCGTGTTCTGGGGATCAAGATAATCAACTTTGCCCAAAGAACCACACCTCTAAAATGCATTCTGATGTTCCCCTTTTTGATGCGAAGAAAAATCTCTTTTGATCAGTAGAGAAATTCCGTTTTGACCCATTTAGAGAGCCCCAATCGAGTCCAAATGTATGACCGACCCCCACTAATTTTCGATGGCCGATCCACTCATGCTAGTGGCATACCCCCTAGACCCCACCCTACAAAGATGTTCCAAAATCACCATTATTAGCACGGTGCATGAAAAAAAAAACTATGAAATGCCTAATTTAGGGAAGAAAACATTATTTAGCCAGAACATACTTATGTAAATGCAAAAATTAATTGAAACACGCATGGATATTTATGGTTTTTCTCCTACATTATAACTTTGCCAATTATCAACCAATTTTCATATAAATTGAGATATGGCCATTTTGAATTATTCTAGAATTTCGGTTTTAATTTTATTAAAATCTGACTACTATATCATATAGCTGCCATAGGAATATGTGCAATTAATTTATTTTGAAAGCTTTGTTGCTAGCAACATTTAGTTGTTGCGCAACATTTTTCACAACATGCTTCACTCAACATTAATATTATCGAAAAACACGCGAAAGCGAAAGGAACCGCAATCCTTAAATATACCAAATTTTAAATACTTACTACAAGGGTATTTAAACTTCGGTTAGCTTCCTTTCTTGTTATTTTAAAATTTTGTGGTATAATTCAGTTTTTTTGAGGAAAAGTAGGATTTTTTTATTTACATAAGTATGTTCTTGCAAAATAATGTTTTCTTCCCTAAATTAGGCATTTCATAGTTTTTTTCATGCACCGTGCCAATAATGGTGATTTTGGAACATCTTTGTAGGGTGGGGTCTAGGGGATATGCCACTAGCATCAGTGGATCGGCCATCGAAAATTAGTGGGGGTCGGTCATACATTTGGACTCGATTGGGGCTCTCTAAATGGGTCAAAACGGAATTTCTCTACTGATCAAAAGAGATTTTTCTTCGCATCATAAAGGGGAACATCAGAATGCATTTCAGAGGTATGGTTCTTCGGGCAAAGTTGTTTATTTTGATCCCCAGAACATGAATTTCCGTGCCGCATATGCGATTTTTTTGCCTCCATACAAATCGACCCGCCCTAATGTACATATTCCCATGGCAGCTATATGATATAGTAGTCCGATTTTGATAAAATAAAAAACGAAATTCTATCTGCAAAGTTTCATTAAGATAGCTTCAAAACTGAGAGACTAGTTTGCGTAGAAACGTACTGACAGACGGACAGACGCACAGACAGACGGACACGGCTAGATCGACTCGGCTGTTGATGCTGATCAAGAATATATATAATTTATAGGGTCGGAAATGTCTCCTTCACTGCGTTGCAAACGTCTGACTAAAATTATAATACCCTGCAAGGGTATAAGAATTGGCTTACAAATGTAACATAAGTAAATCTAAATTATATGGCTTAAGATATTAAAACATGACAAAAATCAAAAATACAATTCAGTGGAATTAATTAAAAGAAAGAAAAGAGTTCTTCTGTTAGGAGAGTAAGCCAATTCAATATTTAATGGATTCTGTTTTTGTTTTCCTCTTTTAGATTTTGAGGCTATGGGACTTCTCTTATTTTCTGACATTGCTACAGTGGGTTGTATCATACGTGACGCTTTAATGACAAAAATATATTTGTTTAGTGCGGTTTCCTTTTATTTAATTCATTTTATGTCGCGACCAACAAAATAGGCATGATCAAATATTGTCATAAAAAACACTCACAGATAAAATTCCTCCATCGACGAAAGCGCTTTCTTCGGTTGCTAGCTGTGGAATGGAAACAATAAAATAAAAGAAACACACCTTCTTTTCTACCCAAATATGTCGGACTTCTCCTACTGTTAGTCAGAGGCAATCTGCGCTTGCGCTGCGCACCAGATGCAATTAAATAGAAACTACATCAACAACCGAGAATAAAAAAAAACAAAACAATATATGCATATTTGAATTTCTCAAAAGAATAGCACTCCCTTCGCCATTTTGGCTTCCGCATTCCCTCCTTTTTTCTCTTCCTTCTTTCCTTGGGATACATTTTTATTTAAACTTGAAAACATTCGGCATTCTTCCGAATTATTTCCGCTGGCTATTTCTGCTCAACCGACGCTCACCAACCTGACTCTCGCTTAATTTTTCTTCTTTTCAATGCGCGGGAGTGCGACACGGAGCGACTTTTTGTTTTCTTGCTGCTGCTGATGCTGCTGTGGCCGCCGAAAATGTTGAGGCCACTAAAGCTGGGCCTGCCGAAGCCGCTGATGCTGCTGGGGCCGCTTAAGATTCTGCTTGAGTCGCCGTGGCTGCTGGGGCAGCTGGAGCTCTCTTCTTCGTTTAAGAAAAAAGGAGACGCCGGGCTTTTATAAAGCGCCCTAAGAAAAAACATTTTCCCCTTTAATTCATTTTTTCTGTTAAATTAACTTACCCTGGGGATTCAGCGCTGTGCTCAGTAATTATTATATACAATTTATTTTACTCGCGTTTCTTATCTCAACCTTCATCAAGGAAGGAAGCCAACTTCGGCACACCGGTGTTTTTATACCCTTGCAGCTTACAATTGTCATTATGAACTAACCAAATTTCATCAAATGAAAAGAACAATTAAAAGGAATAATATAAAATACTAGCGGACCCGGTGGACGTTGTCCCGCCCAAAATTCGTATTTAAACAGATGGCGCTCTCGATTGCTTTCAATAATACCCTGCCAGGGTTTAATAAATGGAAAAGTAAAATCCAAACGCAACTGAATTAAATTAAAATAATTTCAATGTATTTCAATGCATTCGTACTCAATACAATGGCAGTATTAAAAATAACATTTTTCGTCATTCCATTTGGCGTGAATACACAATAAGGAAGATGGCTTTCCAACACGGGAACATGCGACGTAAAGTTGGCCGTCTGAAAAGCAATCAAATTCCAAATTAACACCATAAATGACCTTGCGAATCATTAATTGGCATAGCGAACGCAAGACCGGAAACTAAAGTCGATTCAGAAAAAATGGCAATCGTTTGGAATCATAGAAATTCTTGGAATGAATACATCCTTGCCTCGATATTTGCCTTTCAAGATGGTTGCTTCAATAACATTCGGCTGTAATCTCTTCACAGTTTGTGTGCAAATTATGTGGTGGTAGCCCTGGTAATTCCAATGAATTTAAAAACTCAGTTGGATAATTGACAACGTCGTCTTGTGTCAACTTTGTAGGATTTGTAGGAATGGAAATTAAATTGTTGTTAACTATTTTAAAAAAATAATTTTTTAAATTTTATATTTTTTAATATTTCTTTATTGATGTAAAACTTTTCACTTAATACTTAATTACAAGACACTAACTTCTGGTTGGTTAAACCTTTATCGAACTCGTCCCGAATCAGACTCATCTTAGAATTATTCGTCCTAATCCAATCAACCTCGG